>JAXQQM020064373.1:0-59861 GCA_034641835.2 Pinus albicaulis
TACTAGCATTCATACTGTCAAACACCGGAACTCCACCCGGCACTGAAAATAAAATGTGTTATTATCGTTTTTGCTGTTCAAAATCCGATGCAACTTTAGCGTTTAACGACAGTAAAGTCAATACTGACTAAAGAATTATAAAAATTTTTAGATTCCCACGAATTGATGTTGCAATAATTTCTTTTATTTAGGAGGAAAAAACGCAACACCTTCATTAATAATATAAATATAAAGAGGCATTTACATTGGCTTAGATATTTTCTCAAATGATATGCAAGAATTTCCTTGGAAAATATTTCTGCTCTCTCAAGAATCTTTTTTGTAATTGTACGGAGGAGAAAGCCACGGAGCTTTAAAAAGATGTAAATTAAAGGTGTCTTTTGGTTACTTAAATTTCCACTAAATTATGTTGCAAGCATTTTACGGTAAGATGAACATGTGGAATTTTAATCAGCTTGGCCAATGGCGAGAACTTCAGGGAGTCTTTACGAATGTAGATTGGAATTAATATAAACTGACAGGAATCTGGCGATTTTTAAAAGAATGTAAATTAAATATGTTTTTTTTATTTTTATATTTTTAAAGTTAGACGAAGGTACCGAGTTGCAAAATGTTTTGCGTGATGTTAAATTCTTCAGCATAGATATTTGGAATTGTAACTAAAAAAATGAAAAATTCCTTCTAAATCTGCCAAAAATGAGAAATCTTTTTATGTTTTTGTTAAATTCTGCAGCATTTAAGTTGCAAGGATTTTGTTGCAAGAACAGAGCTTTATGACACAAATCCGTCAGAAATAAATTTATAAATCTTCAGATTTCCAAGTCAATTTTCACATTTTCTGCATCAAGGGAACGAAGTTTAATGCATGACGCGACTTTCAACGGCAAATTAATGTAATACTAGTAGTTAAAATAAATTAAGAGTTTCTTGTAACCAGTTGGCCAACAAGCAACCAATTACCTCTCACGACTTCTTATGAGCCCCTCAAAGCCGACTAAAAATATGCATTTACTTCCCTAAAAAAAGTTAAACAAATGAAATCTGTAATTATGGCCGTGGAAACAAAGCCGAAAATTAGGGAGCAGCGTGTGCGTGACTAAACCGGGCTGCCTGGGAGCTTCTATCAAGAAACCAGAATTTAATTGAAGAAGTGTGCCAGCGTTTCCGCAGACTGGAAATCATTTAATTATTTAAAACTTTGGGAAGAAAACGTACATGAGCCGTGAAAAATCGACCTGAGCGGTGACGGCGATGAGAACTGACTGGCGCTTAGGGACTGGTGAAGAATACTGCACTGGTCAAAGTGAAAGCTCCCATTAAAACATTAAAATAAAGAAGATTTTAACATTCCGCTAACTGAGTCGAATTTGTCTCTGTGAACAAAACCAAAAAGAAACCTAAATATTGATCTAGTCGACAGAGCTGTCCTCCATTTAAGCCAGTACAAGAGTCAATACTTTGAAAGCGATATAAAGAGATACAACATAATACTCTCTGCAATTGCTTTATATATGGAAGTCATGTAACAGGAGCTTGAATTCAGAGAATACTTTGAAAATATATTTCAGATTCTCTTTATTGTATCGATTGGTTGATCTTATTATTTATTAATTACAATAATAACAATAATAATAATATCTATTTATCATGAGGAGCTTACTAGATATAAGTTATGATTATCGTAGTTATAATGAAAAAACTTTTATTTATCATAAAGAGCTTATTGGCTTTTAAAACATTTTGTTATAAAATCACTAACTCTTCCAAAACTTTTTTATTATTGTATTTTATATAAAGAAATTGATACATACTCACTCGACCCTTTAAATAACCGTTTCCCTTATATCTAAATATTAGAAAATTAATTATTAAATAAACAACCTAATAAAAATTTAATTATTTAATAAACACTGTAAGCTCAATTTTATATTTATTTTTTAAGTTTATTTTAAAATTATTTTTTAAATCAAGATTTTTTTTCTTAATTTGATATTAAAAATTTGATAATGAGAAATAAGATTGATTATTTATATATATATATAATTTTTCACAATTTTTTATTATAATTTTATTGATTCCTAAAAAGTATTAAAAGTATTTTATTTTTTTATTATTATTTAGAAAGTATTTAAAATGTTCCAAAAACATCATAATTCTGTTGACTTAAAAGATTAAAAATGTTGTTCTATAATAAGTACTTTGAAATTTAGATCTAATTTAATTATATGTTGATGATGATGATGATGGTTAACATCCACTGAGACCAATCTTTGGTCTATCGGACCTAAAGAAAAGAGTTATTTAATTTGATATAAGATTTTATTCCTATGCTCAAAAAGGTTGGAGAGAAGCCTCCCGAGCTCACTATAATTTTGACATCTTAAAAGGCTAGGAAGGTCAGTGTTGCAACAAAGATTATGAAATTGAGCTTTAATGTGGTTGTACCTGGGGCACTCTAAGAGGAAGTGATTTTCATCCTCGATGTTCATATTCTCACAGAGATGGCAGATCCTTTCCATCCATGGTGTTTTAGGAACTGTCCAATGACCTGTTTCGTTCTAATCTTGGCTATATTAATTTTCTTCTTTGAGCTAGTTAAAACAGAGAGATACTTTTGATCTTCTAAGGTAGGGTTGATGACCTCCTTATAATACCTTAATTTTCTTTTAGCTACTAGATCTTTCTCACACCACATTTTTTTTAATAGTATAAAAGGTAATATTTTTAATCTTTTATTCTTTTAAAGTTATAAAAGTGACAACATATTTATCTCAATGTGTTTTGAGAATTAATTCATATTTTAGCATGTCTAATTTCTTCCTTTTTCTTCTTCACACACTAATGAAGACAAACAAATATTTTTTATTTTAAAAAATTGAGTTGATCTCATCATTATAATATTTTAGTTTTCTTTTTCTTCATAATTCTTTATCATCCCAAAATTTATCTTTAACTAGTAACATCAACTTAACTTGAACAAAAAACAATTTGAATAAAATGAAAAATAATTTTAAGAAACCTCTTATTTTTCATAGTGTTTAATCTCCCCGTATATGATATGTGTTGGAATATGTAATTCCTACTTGTCTTCAATTGTGGTTTTCTCTATGTATAGAGTCTGTTCCTATTTGATAGGTTAGTTCCTAGTTTGGTGTTGAGGTTGAGATATTCTCTCAACCAAATTATTGTGCGTCTAATATAACTTCTCTATCTTGAGACTATTCCTTATGTATATATGTAATTTGATTTAATTAATGAAATAGAGCTTGTAAGCTCAGTTTCTAAGTTGGTATCAGAGCCCGTTTGGGCCTGGCCTTGGCCCTCCTGGGCTGAGGGAAATAACAGTTTTTTGTTGTGTGTCCATCATAATTCAATTGTAACAGGCCATTCATTTTGCTGGAGAATTGTGTTGGGTGAGTGCGTCGATTGGAAATGTGTTGGTTGCTTTGGTGAACCCGACGTGAAGCGAGGTGGTGTTGGTATATCCGCGCTACAAATCTGACTGCAGTGAAGCCAACAGATCATACCTACGGTGCTTGTTTGGACAATGAGGTTCCAGTGAAGCCAACATATCGAAGCCAACAGAGTCCTTAGTGGCGAGGGTTCGTAACCCGACGAGGAAGGTGAGGTAATCCTTTTCGGATTTCCGCTTGAGGTTGAATAATTCGCTGTCGGTGCCATTCATGCCCTTCTCTATTTTGGAGACAAGGCGCTCTTTTCATCCCTTGGGTATGGTCCATCTGGAAGATAGAGTTGCTGTGGCGTAGGAGAAAAACGCCCGAAACGGTGAGAGTGATCACCTGATGATCATCGATCGTGACTATGTGAGATCGCCTGTTGCTATGTTTAGCTGTGCGATTGCAGAAAAATTGGCTGCGTGAGAGATTGATTAGAGTTGGCATCCTTGGAGGTGTGATTGGTGGATTTGCGTGAGGATCTGCCCAGCGGATTGAGCAGTGTGTTCATACCGTGGATCTGCAAATTCCAGCCTGTTGAAGGGCTACATGATGAGAGAGCAAACATTTTTTATTTCGCGAGTCGTGGTGACTGCGGATCCTCGATCTGTCCAGTAAGTTTTTTTTCAGGAATTGATCTGGTGCCCAGGTGCAGATTCGATATGCCATAATCTCATCTGTAGATTGCTATTGAACCGAGAAGTTGCAGCGTTATGCAGCGTTATGTGAGATCCAGTGCTGTAAGCCTGACAGCGCCGGTTTGGGGATTGTTGCCGATCTATGTTGCATGGTTGGTAGAGGATGGAAACACAAGGATCTGTGTGCAGGCAATGGGGAGACGGTATATCGAAAAGGCCACTGCTGCAACTCAGCACTTTGTAGCCAGCCAACCTCGCACTAATAATTCTACCAGAAGTTGATCTTCCGGGACTGCATTGTCCTTAAGAATAGAGGAAGCAGTAATGCTACCAGCTCATGAGGTCAAATTGCCTACTACTGGCGCCTGCAGTAGATTAGAAGCAGAGACTTGGGACAACTGCCATGCAGACGACCATCTCTGAAGAGAGCTTAACAAGACGTGGACAAGGCTGTAAAGGCTACACGAAAAGCCTTTGACGAGGGCCCATGGACGCAAATGACTACTTATGAGAGATCATGTATTATGCTCCAGTTCGCTGACTTGCTTGAAAAGCATAATGACGAGATTGCAGCCTTGGAAACATGGGACAATGGGAAGCCTTATGAGCAAGTAGCCTTGGTTGAAGTGCCAATGGCAGTGCGGCTATTTCGTTACTATAAAGATGGGTTCAAACTATGGCTTTGTAATTGCTGTGTTTGGTGCTTTTGTCTTAATGCACAAAAATCACAATAACATTTTGATTTTGGAATGTGTTTTTTATATTGTTTTGAAGGAAATATGTCTTGAAAGTTTGTATACATATTGATATTCGCGACCTCAATATGAAGTCATTTTGTTAGAATTTGCGACTCTAGCTAATGACAGGTATAGCATGGAGATTCAAGACCAGTACATACAAAATTCAAAAGTACAAAATCTATGACAGAAATATTCAAGTGAGAAAGCTCTAGCATATGAATGGTATGACGAGTGCAAAGGATGATGGACAATCAAGTTTGTGAGAGTTTGTTTTGTGTGAGTTTCTTGGAATAGACTCATGACTATGGTAGAGTATGAGTCACAGTTTGTAATTAGAAGCAAATCTACAAGTCATTTATTGTTTGTACATGCTGTAAGACCCAGAGAGGCATGCATACCCCTTTGTTATATGTTCCCTTTGTCAGAGAGTTTTTAACACCCTAGAAGAGTGTGTTATGCGGGATGGATACATTTGGGTGGGCCGTATTGGTTTTAGACTCCATAAGGCGAAATTTTATATGAAGGGTGAGTTAATTGAGAGGTTGGATGAACCATGTATGTGAAGGATTTCCTAGTAGACTGGCGGTTGCAGCGGTTGGAACCCATGCATTTCGGTAGATGGTTGTTCCTTTATATGGACATCGACAACAACATGAACAAGATACAAAGTGTAATTACCAAACAAAACCAATGTAATTACCAAACAGAACCAGTTGTAGATTTTGCAGATAGATATTGAGATAAGTAGTCATTAAAGGGGAGTGTTGGAATATGTAATTCCTACTTGTCTTTAGTTGTGGTTTTCTCTATGTATAGAGTCTGTTCCTATTTGATAGGTTAGTTCCTAGTTTGGTGTTGAGGTTGAGATATTCTCTCAACCAAATTATTGTGCGTCTAAGATAGCTTCTCTATCTTGAGACTATTCCTTATGTATATATGTAACTTGATTTAAGTAATGAAATAGAGCTTGTAAGCCCAGTTTCTAAGTATATGCATAATCATTCCCATACTTTCCATAACCATTGAACTTTTCTCTTTTATAATAAAATAAAATAAAATTTATTAAATAAAAATATTTAAATAATTTTTTTATATTAATTAAAATATAATTAATATATTTTTCCAATCTATCATTTAAATATATTTTATAAAATTTGTAAATAAACATTTTATAAAAAATATCATTTAAAAAAATTTAAAATAAAATTTAAAATAAATTTCATTTATATGTTTAAGTGAACAATTTTATTATACAAATTAATAATTTTATGTAAAATATAGTATAAATATCATTTAAAAAAATAATATACTTATTAATAGTTTATAATATAATCACATGATTTTTTTAATAGAAAATAATATTTTTGATAAAACAATAATTTTTTTTAATTAAATCTAATTAATATAAAAATATTAATATGTATTCTAGTAATTTAACTCGTGACAATTTTTTATGATTAATTACACATACAAAAGCTTAAAGGCTTATATTTTTAAACTAAATTAAATTACATGAATAATTGAGATTATTATTATCTTTCATTCAAATATTAAAAACTAAAATAAAATTTTAATATATTACTTTTATAAAAAACATCCACTTACATCTTTAAATAATATAAAATCTACTTCAATCTGAAAGTTATCAAAACTTAAATCATCTTACCTTTTGCCTTTTCACAACTAATTTAAAAAGCCTAACATTAAAATAAAACCAAAACCATGTAGTTTTGAAATAAGGTATATATTTAAAACTCTCGTACCTTTTCTATACAAAAACATAAAAACATTAACAAAGTTGAGAATCAAGTATTGATTAAAAACACAAATCATAGTTTACAATCAAATATTGGTTAAAAAAAGCTAATTGAAAAAATAAAACAGGGATCCTTATAACATTCCAAGCAGAAAAACTCACTTTCATTGATAATGAAATAAAAATTGCTTAAAAACAAATATTTTCAATAAAATACGTGCAGAAAAGCAGTAATGCTTTCATCACAATACGTTGTTTATTTGCTTTCATTGTTTTCTTAAAGCATAAAAATGATAATTTTTTATGGCAACCAATATTTAGGCTGCTATCTGCCCATTAATGCGGTGGCAGATACACTGCCCATCGTTAGATTTAAAATTGTTTAAATTTAACGGTAGGCAGTGTATCTGCCACTGCATTAATGAGTGGATAGCAGCCGAAATAAGGCTCGCCATTTTTTTTATTGAGGCATGGAAGTGATAGATTTGAAATGAATAATTATTGCAGGTCAATTTGTTTATTCGAGAAGTGGGTTAGGTGGATATGTTATATAATTTAATGAGTAACAGGGCTTCCATGTGAATGTTGCCCGTGATTTGTTGGTATGTGTGAATTTATTTGAAAAATAATATGCTTTCCCATGAAAGGAAGAGCACCAGGGCTTTTGGAAAGGAGGTACTTTAAATTAATATTCCACAGAAATTTTGTAGCCTGTACACCAATTTTCATTTTTTTCTCCAGGTTAGATTTTTTCATAAACTTTTTTAATTTGGTGAGTACATATTTTTTTTTAAGTATTATATTATATTTTACAGGTTGTCGATGATTTAAGTGGTTTTAAAATGAGAATAAAAAATTAAAAGTTATAATTTTAAGTTTATAAAATTTAAATTATAAAAAATAGATTTAGAGATTAATTTAAGTTTTTTAATATTTTATTTTTATGATAAAAAAAAGAAGGGAGAGAAATTTTTAGAGATTATTGAAGGTTTTTTTTGGCCGTACAATTTAAGGGAAACTGTTTTTTATCTTCAACTCTCTTAGTATTACAAAAGAGACAGATTCTTTTGTCTGAAGGTGTTTGTATTTGTCTAAAAGTATTTATTAATTATTATTCTTTGCAATATTCATTTTCTTCTTAACATAATTAAGAAAAAGAGATAATTTAATAATTTTAATTAATAAAAATAATATAATTAATCACCTCTTACACTATTTTAACTTCATTTTTTTCCTTTTTATATTCCTATCAATTAAATTTAAAAATAATAATATTTTTAATATATAATAATTATAATTATCTTTAAAAATATATAAAAATATTTTTATTTTTAAATTAATATTACAAGACTTTCCTTTCATACGGCCTCCAACCAAACAACTCTAATTAAGATATGATAAACAACATATAATAAATGATTGATGTGTGGCCATCCACATTATTAGCATCATGGGTAAGTGGAAACGTCTCGAATTTCCACAAAGCATTATATAAACGTCATGGTGATAGCTCTATTAAAAATGAATTTACAGGTAGATTGTCCAGTGAAATGGTTAATTAAGGAGTTGTTTATTGAGCCATAGGAATATTTTGGCCGGTCAAAATTAGTTGGAATTTGAGCAAATTTTTTTTAAAAAAATCTTGCAATAATAGTGTTTGAATCATGTTTTTTTATGGTGGAAATGGATTTGACACCATCAAAAACTGCTAGAACATCCAAAATATTGAAGTTTGATAACTATAACCTGTATTTACAAAAATCCCTGCTAGATTTTCTTAAAATCTTACCAAAATTTCCATAATTTAGAAAAAAAAACAGTCCAATTAAACTACGATATTAATTAAGAAATCAAACATTTTTAATCAAAAATTACTTTGCATAGAAAAGTGTGCTATTTTCTGGGCTTTCTACGTAGCTCTTTTGTTATGGAGATTTTTTTTCGTTTTAAGTTATTATGTATTTGTTTGGAAAACTCTGATCAAATTTGAAGGGGAATTTTTAATTAATCTTAATGTCAATTACAATGAAACATATTTATAATGAAAAACATTAAAAATCTCATTTTAATTGACAAGAATATAGGTTTTTTACATTTCATTTTCAAATAAATTTCATGTGATGTACATTATGATATTTTTTTATCTAATTAATTTTATTAATAAAAAATTAATTTAAAAAAATATTTACATATAATATCTAACATCTTATTTTTATAGATCTAGAACTCATTTCTGCACAATTTTTTTTAACATATCTCACATGTATTATATATAGAAATATATAATAATTTTATATTTCTATTCTTTTGATATTCTTAGAAGACTACAACTATTGTGACAGTTTCATTAAAGATAACTAGTTGTTAACTAGTTAAAAGATAATTTTAAATTATTGTTTAAGTAAACACTGAAATTATTAAATGTTTGCTTTAAAATTGTTTTTCATTAATGGTTAATTATGAATAATAAAGCAGTTATGAAAATCAATTTCATAAAAAGTAAAAGTTGTTGGTAAAAGTTTTCCAAGCACTAGAAAGTGGTTGGGAACAATTGGAAACAGTTACCTAGTCCTCCGAGCATAAGAGACTGATCCCAGTGAGGAACAAGGGTTCTGTGCATGAGGAAAAGGGAGAGTGGTAATTTCCAGAGTTGGCTGTGATCATGCTCCTGAATTGATTTTGGTACTGACTGGACTAGGTGTGTTGAGGTCACAACAGAATTATCCACTGTTAACCCGTATCTTCCAGGATTGGAGCACGAGGGCAAGAGGAGGACGTGATCATATCTCATGATGGTTGGGAGGACCACAATTAAAAACTGTTAATTAGATAAGTAAGTTTGTGTTTTGTTTCTTCCCAAGTGATTAAGTACGATATTACATTTCATTTTATGTATATATAGGTATATTTTGCTAAACTGCTAGTGATAGAATTTAGCTAGGAAAATTACTTTGCTAAACTGCTAGAGACAGAGTTTAGCTAGGAAAATTCATTAACAGTTTGAGCGGAGAGAACTGTTGATTTAAAAATGACTTATTATAAGATCTGGTTTTTCTTTGAGTTTGTATGAGTACAGGAAATTAATAGCAGAAAGTGATAAACATGTAGGACTTTCTTAAAATTTTAGTTCAAGTTATTTCTTTATTAAAAAAAAAAGGTCTGATAAATATTTTTCTTTTAGGAGCAAATGTATATACCGAAGATTAGTTAAATACAAAGCTTTTGGTATTTTAAACCTGGAACTAGAAATTTGAGTAGTTGGAGAAACAATGATAGAGCTGTTGGTCTTGGGTGTTGGGTGAAACCCTACCCGAGACACATCGTCTCTCTGTCTCCACTACAATTCTATACACGGACTCTGAATATGGTGGTCCGGTCACCTTATCTAGTTACTGTTGCAAGAAAAGAACTGAAATTATTACTTTAAAATTTGGGCCAAGACAATAAAAGGAGTAAACAGTAGTATATAACCTTTCAAAATATCAAGGTTCGAAGTTTACAAGTATTAACACTTCAACATGCAATATTTTATATAAATAAGAATAACGGACAAAACAGAGAATAAGAGTCAACAGAGAGACTCGACCATTGCTAGAAAGCTTAACCATGCATATAAAATATACCCGACTAGACAGCTAATCTACATTTACATTGATTTAAAAAAAAAGACAGTATACTAAAACAGTAACCAAACCATGGGGTAGTCTTGGTACTATATCTTTGCAGTATGGACAAACCAACTGTTCTTTTTATTATCGCTGTAGCATTGAAACTCATAGCTTAAAGAGATAAATTGTCCAAGAAAAACTCCAGAATTTATCTGGGCAAATACACTATTAAGGATATTTCATAATTTCAGTAGCGATAATGTCAGAATTCATTTTATAACTAGGATTATGAAAGTAATCTCCATTAAAAGAAAATAGAAAGTAAAATTTTGAGTTCTGGAGAAATCTCTAGTTCTTTTTGAGAATAACGTTACATCAATATTACATAAAAAAATGAGTCCTGAACCCATCGCAGGTCGGGGAACAAAAGTCACTTATTGGGGCTTATGAGCCATATAAGTAAATTAAAAAAAATAACACTTGGAAGAGAATCCCCGTCGCCTAGGCTATGCAAGAGATTAAATACCTGGGATAAATATTGGTGTATTAGCTAGCACCGAGTTCACCCGTAATCCATAGAAAACTTCAATTCCAAACCCTGATAGCTAGGGGGAGTTACTAACCTGTCGAAATATAAATGTGAAATAAAAACAAAGAGAAATGATTCAGACAAAGGTTGTTGGCGAAAACATTAGCATTTATAACTAAGAAAAATGGGTAGAGGGGTTGTGCCCATGAACGGAAAAATTTCTATGAACCAAATTACCTGAAACTTTGAACCAAAACCCTTTCTATCTTCCAGGAATTCGCACCTGAAGCTGCCAGTCATCGCAGAGACAGGAGAGAAATTCGGTATTAAGACAAAATAAACTTGATGAAAGGATTCCAGAAGCAGGAATGAAGGAAACACAGTTAAATTACAGTAAAGGGGTCAAGAAGAATTTTTTTTTTACCTGTAACTTAAGCATTCCAACCCAATTCCGAAGAAAATGTAATTTGCAGGCCATGACAGAGCCTCCTTCATGTACGTTAGGGTAACTCCTCAGCTCCAGATTGTAGCATTATGCGGCCTCATCTCGGAGTCTTATGTGTGGGCGGAAGGTTCATCTCCGTTGGAGCAACAACTCACAAGGGAGCCGAGAACAATACAAAATGAAATCAAACTACACAACTCAAGCACTGGAAACAAAGCCAAGTTTCCTAGGGTTGGCAGAGTAAATGAGACAACTCCCTCCCAAAACCTACACCATTGATCAAACAGATCTTGCGGCAGAAAAACTAGGTAGATCCAACCGAGAAATTCAATAAAGCACGAAGGATCATCCAGCTGTCCGGTGTCATTAGTGATCAGTACCATCAATATTTAATAGCCATCAATGTGATAGATATCTCCTCGTTGGTACGAGGCAGGTTGGCAATTTGTGATAAGAGTATATATGAAACTATATTAATCCTAAGTTCTGAGTAGTGAAATGTTATGGCTTTGTATTACATAAAAGAAAACCATACTATACGAGATGTAGAGATTCACATAGATGTCCAATTCAATTTTAAACATAAGGATGGTATGGTTATGATGAGTAAGTCTAATGTTTATTATGTATCTGGTTCCAAATCTTCGTAAATATGGATATAACATTTTCTAGTGGTAATTTTTTTTTTATCCTGTATTTATGAATGTGACAAGTGGTATCAGAGCAACGCTCATACGCTGAGACCTTAAGGGTCAACTAACAATTAAGCTATGTGTATACTGATGAACATAGTTTAGAAGCATAATGATGTTGAGATTTCTTAAATTATTATTAGGAGAAAATCTCATGAATATGACAACAATAGGATTTGTTGCTAAATTGACTGCATCTAATCCTGATGTGGAGTTATTGCATCCTATTTTTGTTGTGATTGAATTTATGATTCAGTTTCTACTCCTAGCTATAAAATGTAAGCCCATAGAGGCAAATGAGCATGAGGGATGTGAGGTGAGAGGAAGAGAAGTGCAGATGAGAAACTCTGCTGTTGTAAATCTCCTGTTTAGAAATAAGACTGCCGATACCTCTGTTTGGTGGACGTAGCCCAGATTGGTTGGGTGAACCACGTTAAATCTGTTGTCTCTCTGTTTTCTGCTGTGCGTCTATGTGTTTTATTTGTTTTTTCCGCTATGCTAACTTAACAATTGGTATTAGAGCGAGGTGGATTCATTGTGTATTGTTGAAATAGTTGCTGTCTGTTCTCTTGATTGCTTCTGTGGAGCGGGAGAAGGAGCCGAATTCGAAAGCTCAATTATTAATGTGTTGCACACAACCAGTGAACACAGAAGCCTGCAAAATTCTTGAAGTTCAGAGCTCTTGTGATCGATCGATTCTCCGCCCAAGGGTTTTTTCTTTGCGTGGCTGGCGTGCTGGGGACATGGAGCTGGTTCAATGAGAAAATGTCTTGTGCGGATAAGTCGTTGGGAGAAAACCGCAGAATGGTAGCTACTGGCTGTGAGATGGAGGATGTTTGGCAGCGTTAAGTGTGGAGAAGCCGTGGATCGTTTAAGCGTGAGCTATGAATGCCAAAGTCTGAGAGCCAGAGTGTTGAACCGTTGAACCATGAGCTGGTATGTGCGTATGAATGCAGGTCGATGTTGATGGAAGGTACATGAATGCCATTTTTTTTTTTAAAACGATTTGCATTGAAGTGTTTTAATGCAATTTTTAAAATCGATTTGTATTGTATTAATTTAAAATCGATATTTTATCAATCAATTTAAATGGGTTTTTTAATATCGATTTAAATGGGGTTTATAAGAATTGTAATATTGATTTATTATGGGCCTAGGGCCTAGGGCCTAAGGCATTTTTTATCAAGGGCATTTTTTGTAGGAAAAGGGCATTTTTTAAAAATAAAGTGCATTTTTTTAATCAAAATTAATATTTTTTGATTAAAAAATAAAAATCTTCATTTATTAAGATTTGAAATTGGAGATTTTTTGACACAAGCTACTCAATATGGCAAAAACAAAAAGTGCTCGATTTAAGATCGAGAAATTTAATGGGAAAAACAACTTCAAGATCTGGAAAGTTAAGATGCATGATCTACTCATGCAACAAGGTGTGGCGAAGGCACTTTTGGGCAAAGCCAAACAACCTTTTGCCATGACGGATGACGAATGGACTGACGTCGATGAAAGAGCACTGAGCGGCATTCGATTGTGTTTGGCGGATGATGTTTTGTTTAACATCGTGTTAGAGAAAACTGCTATTGGTTTGTGGACAAAGCTTGAAAAGTTGTACATGACAAAATCCTTAACCAATAGGATTCTTCTGAAGAGACAGTTGTACAGCTTGCGCATGAAGGAAAGTACGATGATAACTGATCATCTGAATACCTTTAATACTCTCTTGGTGCAGTTAGAAAGTATAGAAGTAAAATTTGAATTAGAAGATAAAGCTGTAACTTTATTATGCTCGTTGCTCGAGTCATGGGATCATTTTGTCACTTCTATAAGTCTTAGTTCATTAGAAACCCTTGAATTTGATGATGTTGTTGGAGCTTTGTTATCTGAAGAAACAAGGAAAAGGTCAAATTCAGAAACCTCTACATCAGAAGCAATGATGGTTAGAGGTCGTTCTAAAGAAAGACGCTTCAGTAAGTAGAACAACTCGCGGTCAAAATCAAAAGGGAAGAAGAGTAAGGTAAAGTGCTGGTTAAATGCAGAAAATCGGGACATTTGAAGAAGGAATGTTGGAAGAGACAACAAACATCCAAAGGAGACTCTTCGATAGAGAATAAAGAAGCAAACATGACAAATACAGGTTCGGCATCCGTTTCAGGTATGAGTGATGACGTGTTATCAGTTACTTTTTCTAATCATGATCAACATTGGTCGTTAGATTCTGGTGCGTCCAATCACATGTGCATTCATAGAGAGTGGTTTAAATCATATAAATCAATTAATGATGGAGTTGTTTACATGGGAAATGATGTCTCATGTAATATTGTGGGAATTGGAAGCATCCAGATTAAAATGTTTGATGGGACAAATAAAATATTAACTGATATAATACACGTGCCTGAACTCAGAAAAAAACTCATTTCTTTAGGAGTGCTAGACACAAATGGATATAAAACTTTTATTCAAGGTGGAGTAATGACGAAGGAATCCTATTAGTAATGAAAGCAAAAAAGGTTGGAAATATTTTTTAGTTAGAAGGAAGAACGGAGTCAGATCATGCTTCTACTGTATCTGAAAATGACAGTGATTCTATTCGACTATGGCATCAACGGTTGGGCGATATGAGTGAAAGAGGATTAAAAATTTTATCTGATCGTATGTTACTTCCTATTTTAAAATCTTCTAAGTTAGATTTGTGCAAACATTGTATATATGGGAAACAAAGCAAGCAGAAATTTAAAACTGGAAAACATACTAGTAAGGGAATCTTTAATTATACCCATTCTGATGTTTGGGGTCCATCTCCTACAACCTCATATGGAGGATCGTCATATTTTGTATCTTTTATTGATGATTTCTCTAGAAAATTGTGGGTCTATATGTTAAAAATAAAGTCTGATGTATTCACAGTTTTCAAGCAGTTTAGAGCATTAGTTGAAAATATCACTGGAAGAACCATTAAATGTTTAAGAACTGACAATGGTGGTGAGTTTACTTCAAAGGCATTTGATAATTATTGCAAGGAAGTTGGGATCGAAAGACATAGAAATACTGCTTATACTCCTTTTCAAAATGGAGTTGATGAACGCATGAACAAGACTCTCTCAGAAAGAGCAAGAAGTATGCTTAGTAACGCCAATTTGCAGAAGGAATTGTGGACAAAAGTAGTATCTACGGCTTGCTATTTGATAAATCGATCACCATCAACTGCAATAGGATGCAAAATTCCTCAAGAGGTATGGAAAGGTCATCCTTGTGATTATTCTAAATTGAAATTTTTTTGTTGTGATGCATATGCTCTAATTCCAAAACATCAGCGTTCTAAATTAGATCCTAAATCAAAAAGATATATCTTTGTTGGATATGGTGATGGGATTAAGGGATAAAGGTTCTGGTATCCTACTACTCACAAGATCATCATTAACAGAGATGTTAAATTTGATGACTCTTCACTTGATAATCCAGATGTAGATAATAAATTGAAACAGGAAAATATACCTAAGTTTCAACATATTTAGTTTGAAACCAGTTCAAATACTGATGATAATAAAGATGAACAATTTTCAGATGAAGATCATGAAGAAGTTCCTACAGATAATAACATTCAGAAAATTGTGGAAGAACTAGAAACATCTTTAAGGAGGTCCACGAGAATCAGACATCCTCCTAAAAGGTATGATGATTATGTTACTTCAGTTGCTTTAAAAGCTAATGATGATGAACCCTTATGCTATTAGGAAGTTGTAGAAGGTTCTAATAGTAATAAGTGGAAAGAAGCTATGAAGGATGAGATGAAGGCATTAGACAAGAATGCCACATGGGATCTGGTGGAACTTCCTAAAGACAGAAAAAATGTGGGATGTAAACGGGTTTACAAATTGAAAAGGGGTGTTGATGATAAAGAAGACAGTTACAGAGCGAGGCTGGTCACAAAAGGTTTTTCTCAAAAAGAAGGAATTGACTTTCATGAGATATTTTCACCAGTTGTTAAAATTGTTTCAATTCAGATTGTCTTAGCATTAGTTGCTTTACTTGATTTAGAATTACAACAACTAGATGTTAAGACTGTGTTTTTACATGGAGATCTAGATGAAGAGATTTATATGGAACAACCTGAAGGGTTTGTTCAAAATCGCAACAAGAAATTTGTCTGCAGGCTCAAGAAATCATTGTATGGTCTGAAGCAGTCGCCTCAACAATGGTACAAGAAATTTGATTCTTTCATGATGAGCCAAAATTATATAAGAAGTGAATATGATCATTGTGTTTACTTTAAGAAATTAAGTAATGGCATATTCATTATCTTAGTGTTGTATGTTGACGATATGATTTTAGCAAGAAAAATCACAACTGAGATCAACAGGTTAAAGGCTCAGATGGCTAGGACGTTTGATATGAAAGATATAGGAGCAGCAAGATAGATTTTGGGCATGGAGATTTTCAGAGACAGGAGCAATGGTAAGCTGTGGTTATCACAAGAGAAGTATATTGAGAAGATACTCTTAAGGTTTGGTATGAACAATGTGAAGCTTTTTTCAGTCCCTTTAGCTTCCCATTTTAAGCTTTCTTCAAGTTTATGTCCTAAAACAAATGAAGAAAAGGAATATATGTCTCGAATTCCATATGCCAATGTAGTAGGTTGTTTGATGTATGCGATGGTTTGTACACAACCAGATATTTCACATGCAGTTGGGGTTGTTAGCAGGTATATGGAAAATCTAGGAAAAGAACACTGGTCAGCAGTGAAATGGGTGCTTTGGTATCTGAGAGGCACAAGTGATTATTGTATCACTTATAATAGAAGTAGTGAATTTGTTTGCGGATATGTTGATTCCGATTTTGCAGGTGATTTGGATAAGAGGTCAACTTCAGGATATGTATTTACTCTTGTAGGTGGAGCTATAAGCTGGATGTCAAAGCTACAAAAATTTGTTGCTTTATCCACTACTGAAGCAGAATACATAGCTGCTTCACATGCTTGCAAAGAAGCGGTTTGGTTGAAAGGTTTGTTTTGTGAGTTTGGTAGGTTGCAGGACAACATCAAGTTATTTTGTGATAGTCAAAGTGCGATTCACTTGGCTAAAAATCCGGCCTATCATAGTAAATCAAAGCATATACCTATCAAGTACCATTTTTTAAGAAAGGTTATCACTCAACGAGGAGTCTCTCTTGGAAAAGTGCATAAAAAGGAAAACTGTGCAGACATGTTCATAAAACCAATTTTATTAGAGAAGCTACGATGGTGTCTGGCTTCTCTTGGCTTGCAGAAAAGATAAAAATAATAATGGAACAGGGTATCAGGCTAATTGTTGTCAAGGTGGAGATTGTTGAGATTTCTTAAATTATTATTAGGAGAAAATCTCATGAATATGAAAAAAATAGGATTTGTTGCTAAATTGATTGCATCTAATCCTGATGTGGAGTTATTGCATCCTATTTTTGTTGTGATTGAATTTATGATTCAGTTTCTACTCCCAGCTATAAAATGTAAGCCCGTAGAGGCAAATGAGCATGAGGGATGTGAGGTGAGAGGAAGAGAAGTGCAGATGAGAAACTTTGCTGTTGTAAATCTCCTGTTTAGAAATAAGACTGCCAATACCTCTGTTTGGTGGACGTAGCCTAGATTGGTTGGGTGAACCACGTTAAATCTGTTGTCTCTCTATTTTCTGCTGTGCATCTGTGTGTTTTATTTGTTTTTTCCACTTTTCTAACTCAACAAATGAGAAGGGGAACAACACAGCCACTACCCCAAGACACCAAGGAACCCCAAGCTCAACTAGTAATGAACCCATAAATTTGGGTTCAGTTAAATGACGATCAACACCGACAAACAAGTAGGCTGCTGGAGGAATAGTAGCACCAAACCAGCTTCCTGTTGAACTCGGTACAACAACTGCAGGAGGAAATGGTGCATGTTTGAAGAGATAACGAATGATTAATATTGCAAGAGCAGGAAAATATATTAAAAATCCTGTCAGATAAGAAAAACTAGGAAGTGGAACATCCTGGTATTGACAGAGGCATGCAAGAAGAGGATGAACAACAAAAAAGACACAATACCATAGACAGGGTGGAAAGAAGCCCATCCCAACGAAGTAAGAACAAAAATTACAATGAAGAAGAATCAGGTAATGTGTCGGATCAACAAGAGGTTAAGAAGCAGAAAGTAGAGCTTCGGGGGGGATTTCGGAAAATAAAACCACCAACATTTGATGGAGAGGCTGAAGAAGTGGTAGAGGCATGGTTAATAAACATGAACAAGTATTTTCAGGCGTATGAATATAACAGCAACCTGAAGGTCAGATTGGCCATATATCAGCTAAGAGAGAAAGCCACTCTGTGGTGGGAAGAAGTGAAGAATGTACGCAACATTGAGGAACAAGATGTCACCTTGGAGTCGTTCTAGCAATACTTTAAAGACTAGTATTTGACATAACGATTCTATGATGAAAAAGATAAAGAATTTCATGACTTAAGGCTGGGACAAATGACCATGGATGAATATATAACCAAGTTCACCTCGCTGTTACAATATGTTCCATATCTTCGAGAGCAAAAGGCTAAGGTGCAGAGATTTATGAGCAGCCTGCCAACACATATGAAGGAGTGAATAGAATTTGTAAACCCCTGAACCATGGATGAAGCCATTCATAAAGCACGAATTTGCTATCAGCAGTCCAAGGCTAAAGGAGAGGTTTGTAAAAATTGGCAGCTGAAGAAAGGACAGAAAAGTAACTCAAATTTCAAAGGCGCCAAAAGCAGCAGCTTTAAGAATTATGCACATAATTTTGTAAGTAAACAGTTTGGAAGAAATCACTAGAGAACCAGATGACAAGCAGAAGAAAATCCTACGGAAGCATCCAACAAGCCTGAGCAAGGGCAGGTGACCAAGCCACCTCTACAGTGTTGGGGGTATGGTGAAGCACACTACTACGAAAACTGTCCACAGCGAGCAAGAAATGACACACTTGAAAACTTGCAGGAAGCTTCTACAGTAGGTGATGTGGCGCGAAACATCCCTGGTATCAATGTGGTGTTGAAGGATGACAGGTAGATTATCAGCCAACAATGATTGAGCTGGAAGGTAAATTATTGTCTCAATATGTTTCTATTTTGGTAGACCCAGGTGCGAGTCTAAGTTATGTTAGCCCAAAATAGTGGAAATGTGTAAATTGAAACAGCAGAAATTTAAAAACTCGTGGCTGGTACAGCTAGCCACAGGAGAAAAACGAAAAGTAGCTGCCAAAATTCCAAGCTATACTTTGGAAATTTCAAAACAACAGTTACAAGGAGACCTGAACATACTGCTGTTAGGGTCCTACGATGTTTTTTTGGGCATGAAATGGTTAGAAAAACATTTGACCTTAGTGGACTGCAAGGAAAAAATTATTTACTACCGAATGCAAGATGGAACCCGCAAGGAGATTCAGGGAGTCAAGAAGCCCTTACATCTACGTCCAATTACCACATCCCAAATGAATAAATTTATAAGGAAGGGGTGCTAGATATATGCTATTCAAGTGGGATATGTTGATTACAAGGAAAAATCACCTATGATTGAAAACATACCCGTGGTGCAAGATTTTATGGATGTTTTTCCAGAAAGCATTCCTGGATTACCACCAAAGCGAGATATTGATTTTACTATTGAATTGATGCCAGGAGCATCACCTGTGTCAAGGGCTCCTTATAGAATGAGTGATCCAGAATTAACTGAATTAAAAATGTAGCTACAGGAATTGCTTGACAAAGGTTACATTCGTCTGAGTGTATGGGGAGCACCAGTGCTGTTCGTAAAGAAAAATGATGGAACCATGTGGATGTGCATGGATTATAGGCAGCTCAACAAATTAACAGTCAAGAATAAGTATCCATTACTAAGGAATAATGATCTGTTTGATCAGGTGAAGGGAGCCACAATGTTTTCAAAAATCGATTTAAGATTTGGATATCACCAGATCCGAATCAAGGATGAAGATATATGCAAGACAAATTTCCGTACCAGGTATAGGCATTATGAAATTGTGGTGCTACCCTTTAGATTAACAAATGCACCAGCAACCTTTATGAGGTTAATGCATGGAATTTTTCATCCTTTCCTGGATAATTTTGTACTCATATTCATAGATGACATTTTAATTTATTCTAAAAACTAGGAAGAACATAAAGAGCATTTGAGAATTGTGCTGGAAATGCTAATAAAACACCAGTTGTACGCTAAGTTTAGCAAGTGTGATTTCTTCAAAACAAAAATTCAGTATTTAGGCCATGTTATTTCAGTAGAAGGAATTGTTGTGGATCCAGAGAATATCAAAACAATCATGGAGTGGCGAGTACCCAAAAATGTGGCAGACATTCAATCCTTTATGGGATTAGCTGGGTACTACCAAATATTTATTGAAGGATTTTCCAGAATTGCTTTTCCTATTACTTCTTTGCAGAGAAAAGGAAAAGTTTTCAAGGGGACTATTGAATGTCAGAACAGTTTTGAAAATCTGAAAAAACTTTTGACCACTACACCTGTGCTAAGCGTAGCTAATCCCAGCAAGGTGTTTGAGGTTTGTACAGACGCAAGTAAAGAAGGTGTTGCGGCAGTTCTATCTCAAGAAGGCAAAGTAGTGCCCTATGAGTATAGAAAGTTAAAGGATCACGAGAAAAGGTATTCAGCCTATGATTTGGAATTAACAACAATAGTACATGTGCTCTGGATATGGAGACACTACTTGCTGGGTACAATTTTTGTGTTAAAGACATATCATAGTAGCTTGAATAGTTACTTCAAGCAATTTGATTTAAACTCTAGACATGCAAGATGGAATGCCTTTCTAAGCAAGTTTGACATGGACATCCAGCACGTGAAGGGAAAGGAGAATCGGGTGGCTGATGCTTTGAGCAGAAAGCTGCATTGTGTTTATGAGATTTACTACAATTAGTTTGAGAATAAATTCTTAGATCAAGTAAAAGAAGAAGCACAAAAATATCCAGAATATCAATTCCTATGGCAACAAATGGAAGAAACCAGAAGGCGAGGAGGCACTTCTGAGTTTGGTATAAATGATGATCACATACTAACCTTTAGAGGTAAGGTATATTTACCAAACCATATAGACCTAAAGGAGTTAATAATGAATGAGTACCATCGCAGCAATTATGCAGGTCATCCAGGATACCAGAAAATGCTGACTGCAATCAGAAAGGTTATTTCTGGCCTAGTATGCGTAAAAATATTGCTGAATATTTAAGTAAATTTTTGGAGTGTCAGCAGGTGAAGGTGGAGCATCGACATCCCGTAGGATTGTTGCAGCCTATACCGGTACCTGAATGGAAGTGGGAGGTTATATCCCTGGACTTCATTACAGGTTTGCTGCGAACAAAAAACAAAATGACTCCATCATGGTGGTAGTGGACAGATTGAGTAAATCTGCCCATTTTATACCTGTGCAGTCTACTTACAAGATTGTACATATAACAAACATATTCATGAAGCAAATCTTCATGCTGCATGGCATTTCGAAGACTGTTATCTCAGATAGGGATGTTAATTTTACCTCAGCATTTTGAACTTTATTTACAGGTTTGGGGACCCAAATAAATTTTAGCATAGCTTATCATCCCCAGACTAGCGGTCAAACAGAGTGAGTAAACCAAGTATTGGAAGACATGATGCACATGTATGTGATGCAGCAACCAATCAAATGGGAGGATTATTTTCATCTTGTTGAATTTTCTTACAAAAACAGTTATCAGGAGTCCTTGAAGATGAGTCTTTTCGAGGCCTTGTATGGGAGGCAGTGTCGCACACCCATAAATTGGAGCAGGCCCGAGACAAAATTAATGTTGGGACACGAGATGCTTGTTGAAATGGAATCAGAAGTAAGGAAAATCAGACAAAATATGAAAGCTGCACAAGATCGACAAAATATCTATGCATATAAAAAGAGGTCTTACCGGGAATTCGAAGTAGGAGACCATGTATATGTGAGGATTAAACCCAAGAGGAGTACCTTGCAGTAGACTTCTTGTGCCAAGTTGGCCCCCAGGCTCTCTGGATGTTTCCAAATTTTGGAAAGGGTAGGACTTGTGGCCTATCTACTGGATTTACCCAGTCACATACAAGTATACAATGTGTTTAATGTGTCCCTATTGAAGAGTTATGTGCATGATTTAAAGCACGTAATACATTGGAAAAATATACAAGTAGGATAGAATTAAAAGTCCTAACTTGAGATATGTTTTATTTATAATAATTTGACAGGGAATTTTGTTGTTCGCAGGTAAAGCCGGACGATGAGTTTCTGGTCGAGCCGCAACACATACTTGACCGGAGGAAAATCATGCTCCACAAGCGAGTCATCACCCAGGTTAAAGTGCAATGGAAGCACTTCGGCCCTGATGAGGCTACCTGGGAGGACGAAATATTCGTGCAGGAAGCTTACCTAGAGCTCTTTGCAGAGCTAGAGTGAAACACCGAGGATGGTGTTACTTCCACGGGGGGAAGATCTGACAGCTTCATTAAAAATAACTAGTTGTTAACTAGTTAAAAGACAATTTTAAATTATTGTTTAAGAAAAGAAAAGAATTATTAAATGTTTGATGAAATGTTATTTTTCATTAATGGTTAATTATGAATAATAAAGCAGTTATGAAAATCAATTTCATAAAAAGTAAAAGCTGATGGTAGAATTTTTCCAAGAATTGGAAAGTATTTGGGAACAGTTGGAAACAATTATTTGTTCCTCTGAGGATAAGAGATTGATCCTAGTGAGGAGCAGGGGTTCTGTGCATGAGGAAAAGGGAGAGTGGTAATTTCTAGAGCTGGTTGTGATCAGTGGAAAACACTTTTAGGAATCTCGAATTGATTCTGGTACTGACTGGACTAGGTGTCCTGAGGTCATAGTAGAATTATCCACTGTTAGCTCGTATCTTCCAGGATTGGAGCACGGGGGCAAGAAGAGGACGTGATCGCCTCTCTTGATGGTTGGGAGGACCACAGCTAAAAACTGTTAATCAAATAAGTAAATCTGTGTCTTGTTTCTTCCTAAGTTATTAAGTACGGTATTACATTTCATTTCACGTATATATAGGTATATTTTGCTAAACTGCTAGTGACATTATTTAGCTAGGAAAATTCATTAACAGTTTGAGCGGAAAGAACTGTTGATTTAAAAATGACTTATTATAAGATCTGGTTTTTCTTTGAGTCTGTAAAAGTACAGGAAATTAATAACAGAACAATGATAAACATGTAGGACTCTCTTAATATTTTAGTTCAAGTCCTTTCTTTATTTAAAAAATAAAATAAGGACTCATAAATATTTTTCCTTTAATAGCAAATGTATAACCTGAAAATTAGTTCAATACAGGGCTTTTGGTATTTTTAACCTGGAACTAGAAATTTGAGTAGTTGGAGAAGCAATGATAGAGCTGTTGGTCTTGGGTGCTGGGTGAAACACTACATGAGACACATCGTCTCTCTGTCTCCACTACAGTTCTATACACAGACTCTAAATATGGTGGTCGGGTCACCTTATCTAGTTACTGTTGCAAGAAAAGAACTAAAATTATTACTTTAAAATTTGGGCCAAGACAATATAAGAAGGAGTAAACAATAGTATATAACCTTTCAAAATATCAAGGTTCGAAGTTTACAGGTATTAACACTTCAACATACAATATTTGCTATAAATAAGAATAACAGACAAAACAGAGAATAAGAGTCAATAGAGAGACTCAACCATTGCTAGAAAGCTTAACCATGCATATAAAATATACTCGAGTAGACAAATAATGTACATTTACATTGAGTTTTAAAAAAAAAAAGACAGTATACTAAAACAATAACCAGACCATGGGGTAGTCTTGGTACTATCTCTTTGCAATAAGGACAAACAAACTATTCTTTTTATTATCGCTGTAGCATTGAAACTCAAAGCTTAAAGAGATAAACTGTCCAAGAAAAACTATAGAATTTATTTGGGCAAATACACTATTAAGGCTATTTCATAATTTCAGTAGCGATAACGTCAGAATTCATTTCATAACTAGGATTATGAAAGTAATCTCCATTAAAAGAAAACAAAAAGTAAAATTCTGAGTTCTGGAGAAATCTCTTGTTCTTTTTGAGAATAACATTACATCAATATTACATAAAAAAAGAGAGTCCTGAACCAATCGCAGGTTGGGGAAAAAAATTCACTTATTGGGGCTTATGAGCCATATAAGTAAATTAAAAAAAATAACCCTCGGAAGAGAATCCCCGCCGCCTTTGTTGTGCAAGCCATTAAATACCTGGGATCAATATTGGTGTATTAGCCAGTACCGAGTTCACCGGTAATCCATAGAAAACTTCAATTCCAAACCCTGCTAGCTAGGGGGAGTTACTAACCTGTCGAAATAGACCTATGAAATAAAAACAAAGAGAAATGATTTAGACAAAGGTCGTTGGCGAAAAAATTATTATTTATTACTAAGAAAAATGGGTAGAGGGGTTGTGCCCGTGAACGGAAAAATTTCTATGAACCAAATTACCTGAAACTTTGAACCAAAAAACTTCCTCTCTTCTAGGAATTCGCACCCGAAGCTGATAGTCATCGTAGAGGCAGGAGAGCAATTCGGTATTAAGACAAAATAAACTTGATGAAAGGATTCCAGAAGCAGGAATGAAGGAAACTCAGTTAAATTACAGTAAAGGGGTCAAGAAGAATTTTTTTACCTCATTCCAACCCAATTCCTAAGAAAACGTAATTTGTAGGTCATGACAAAGCCTCCTTCATGTATGCTAGGGTAACTCCTCGACACCAGATCGTAGCACTATGCGGCCTCATCTCGGAGTCTTAGGAGCAGGCAGAAATTTCATCTCTGTTGGAGCCACAACTCCCAAGGGAGCCGAGAACAATACAAAATGAAATCAAACTACACAGCTCAAGAATTGGAAACAAAGCCAAGTTACCTATGGTTGGCAGAGTAAATGACACAACTTCCACCCAAAACCTACACCATTGATCAACCAGATCCTGCCGTGGAAAAACTGGGTAGATCCAACTAATAAATTCAGTAAAGCACGACAGATCATCCAACTGTCTGGTGTCATTAGTGATCAGTAACATCAATATTTAATAGCCAGCAAGGTGACAACTATCTCCTCGTTGGTATGAGGCAGGTTGGAAATTTGTGATAAGAGTATATATGAAACTATATTAATCCTAAGTTCTGAGTAGTGAAATGTTATAACTTTGTAATACATAAAAGAAAACCATACTATATGAGATGCAGAGATTGACATACATGTCCAATTCAATTTTAAACATAAGGATGGTATGGTTATGATGAGTAAGTCTAATGTTTATTATGTATCTGGTTCCAAATCTTCGTAAATATCGATATAACATTTGCTAGTGGTAATTTTTTTTTTATCTTGTATTTATGAATGTGACAACCATCTTGAAAAAATAAATGAAATGTTCATACCATGGTGCACATAGAAAACATGGGTTATGATCTCATTTATTTTTCTTGAACCAAAAACGTTATAGAGAGATTTTCTTCATATATTTTGTGTACCATTGAGGTTACTTAAACAATGGAACTGAAATGAGGGAAAAATGAAGTAAATAATGAACATATGAAAGCCGAGACAAAGGGTGTGGGTAGCACAAAAGTTAAAAAATAATTTATTTTGAATTACTTTGAAAGTATCGAATCTACGTAAGTTGTACGTGGTGAATCTTTTGGCTCCACAAAAATATAATTAGTTGTAGGTGGTGAATCTATTGGCTGGTTCGATGGTAAACCACAAAATATAATCAGTTGTAGGTGGTGAATCTATTGGATGGCTTGATGGTTTACGAAAAAAATATAATTATTTGGGCTACTTCGAGTTCTAAGATATCTACATTGTAATCATAATCCAACCACTATCATGTATTTAGGTAATATTTGTATTCATATCAAAGTTAGTTTTCTAGCCATTGTGTTATATAGCTATCATTTCAATTAAAAACTTAGTGTATACTAATTTATTTGAAATAATTAATTCCCTCTTTTACGTGTGATTATTTGAGAAACGAATTGGGATTGATTTCATATTAAATTTTTAATAATATTATCTGCTTTTATCTCCCATGTTATTTCTTACCTCTAAATTTTAAATAAATTTAATGGTAAATGAGTCATTAGTGACACATTTTTGAAGGATCATAAATTGAGATGAAACTCCACTGCAACATTTCTATTTTCATTCAATATTCATGTAACACTTCTCTCATCTCCATTGATTACAACATTTCCATATGATACAATAATTCTTTCACTTTCAACTATATGACCCCATAATGGTACAAATAATTTTTTTAAAGAGGCTTGAATTCCCATGAATTGACTAGACACACTCCATATAATACTCCATGACTCCATAATGGTAAATTTTTTTTTTTAAGAGACCTGGATGCGTGTGAGTTGAATCGACACACTCCATCAAATATTTCGTTGAAGAAACTTTCAATAGAGTTAATTTTCCAAAGAGACCTGGATGCCTGTGAGTTGACTTGACACACTCCATCAAATATTACATTGAAGAAACTTTCTATAGAAGAAATTTTTGATAGATAGATATATGGAAAATTCCATATAATAATCTAGATACATCTAGAAAAATTTTAACGATGGATATATAAGTTACAGTTTAGAAACTTTTCCCAATGTTACTAGTGCTTAATATGAAAATTGTAAAATGTTTGGGGGCAATTTTATAAAATAGTCAAAATTTTAATGACTTTATATAGTATTTATTTAGTGATATTAAAGGTAAAATAATTTTATACTATAAAATTTGGTGAACCATTTTCAAAAAAAGTGGAAATTGGGCTATTTTTTTATAAAAGACATGGAAAATTAACCCACTTGCTAATATTAACCCTTAACCTAAAATTTCCCTACCTTCTCTACCTCTCAAGAAATATGTTGTTATAAACTATTATGTACACTCTTTTCATATATTTTAAAAGGAAATCTCTATCAATGGATACCATCTCTTAATTGCCACGATGAAAACTTTGAGGTCAAATGTTTCGAAGATGTTGTACATATCATCAAGAATCATGACAACATGACACACTGACGTAAACTCAAGTCCAAATCATTCCACCATATTACGATATATTATCTCTTTTATAAGGATTAAAATATGTTGAACTGTAATTTTTCATCTTCCAAAAGTTTCTCGATTTTCATATTTGACTTTCATGTTATGTTTTTCAAATATATCAATGAAATTATTGGCTTTTGATCATGGAAAGTATGTATGCCAACCATATTCGAGGACATTTAATACCTCTTGTTAAATAATGGAGACTATAATCTTTATATATATATATATATATATATATATATTGATTTTGTAATAGCCCTGGTGAAAATTCCATGTAAAATGTAATAAAGGAAAAAAATAATAACCACGGTTGATGACACACATATTCCAAGCTGAATGTTGGGCAAACCATCCTAGTGGGTGTTCACTTCGGTTTATTATGGCTAAGGAAATTGGCAAAGGCAATGGAAAAGGTTTTGAAAAGACATGAGGCATTTATTGACATTTGTTTATGAAAAATAATGGAAAATAGGAGAAAAATGAAGGTGAAAGGTCACATGTTGCATGCGAGGAGAAAAATGAAGGAAAATAATGGAAAATGAAAAAAATAGAGGTCTCATTGATAAAAAAGGATTTCGAGGATCAATTGGTAATATTTTTTCAGTGAATTTTTGGAGAAATATCATTATTCTCTCTCTCTCTCTCTCTCTCTCACACACACACACACATACTCTTGGATACTTAGAGTTTTCTTGGAGCACTCTTAGAGAGTGTGGATACTTGGTTATTTGGAGCAAGAGGGAAAATAAAGAGCAGGAAAGCGCAAGCGGACATTGGGATCAACAACTATAGTGGGATTTGATTGTAGGTACCGAGTTGCATGTATGTTTTCTTCACTAGTTTTGGCATGCATGGTGTAAGCATGAGGATTTTCCTAGCCTTGCCATTTCTTGGATAGCCATCTTATTATGGGTTTCTTTCCATTGATTGTTTTCTGGTTGGTTCTCATGATTTCTTTAGCTGTGGGTTGAGTTATTAGTTCCTGGAGCCTTGGTTGGACATATACTCTTGAGCTCGATGGAAAACTGTGGGTTGAGTTACTAGTCCTAGAAGCCTTGGTTGGACAAACACTCTAGAGCTCGATGGACAACTCCTGGGTTTAGTTACTAGTCTTAGAGCCTTGGTTGGACAAATGCTCTGGAGCCCTAGGTGGGTTGAGTTACTAGTCCTGGAGCCTGGGTTGGACAAATCCTTCACATCCCGAAAACAACTAGGGATATGCTACTAGTACTGGAAGCCCTGGTTGAACAAACACTTTGGAAGCCCTGTAACAGTTGGGGTTGAGTTACTAGTCCTAGAAGCCCTGGTTGAAGCAAACACTCTGGAGCCCTAGAACAAATTGGATAGAGACCAATTTGTGATGGTTGTGATATCCAACCATGAGGTAGATTCATTGATTGAGGGTTGAGGTGGTTTGGCCTCTAAAAGCCCTGGAATGATTGTGATTGATGTGTTTGATGAGATCCCACATTCGTGCTTGGAATATGGCATAGGGGTGTTTGGTTGAAGTGAGACTTGGCTCAGCCAATTTATGGTCGGGTGGAACGTGGAAGTCCCGGCTCTAGTTGGTTTCTCATTCATTAATGACGAGCTAGCTCATTCCTTTGGTATTTGGTATGCAAATGTATTGGTTTATGTATGTATTTTATTGTTGTTGTATCCATTGTATTTATATTCAATGATGTTGTACATATCTACCTCTGCCTGTGAATTTTGCCACGCTACCTCATTAGAATCCATTTTTAACCGCCGCCATGGCCTAAAACCTCATGACTCCGCTTGATACTCCTATCTCCGCCCGAAAATCTGCTTCACAATAGTTAAAAAACCCAAATTTAATAATCGGGCCGAGTCCCCAAAGAGCTTGACGCCCTTCCGCTTCAACTTCCATATGACCCGAGTCTGAAAACCATAGTTCAAAGCAAAAAAAGGGGGGGCCTATTGTTTTAACGATTGGACACAATGCTGGCCGTCTGATCTGGCTCAAATCAACGGCCGGAAATCAGCTTATACGAAGGGCCCGCGCGCATCAGATCGTCTGTATTTCATGACCCACCATTTTATTGTCCCCCAACACAAGCGCAACCATTGATCTCGTTCTGAGATCCAACGGTCCTAGGTCAATCGCAGTCCTGCCCTCAATCGCGATTGGAACTTCCAAAATGTACCACCCCCGGTCTCCCCGCTCCATCTTCCGATTGCGATCTCCGATTCGGGTCCCACTCCCTACGGTCGTGCCATCATAGTGCATCAGTGTACACTGTGTTTCTCCTCCATCATCCACATGTTTCGGTGACATGTCATATTTTATGAGCCTTAGACCCGTTCATTCATGGTCGCTCCATTGTGTTCTGCATTATCACCCCCGTTTTCTCCGTTATATTCGTGTGTTTCCTGTCACCCTACATCTTCTCAATCTCTCGCCTAGCCTGTATTGCCGATTCCACGGCCGCTATTGTATCCATGCTCCCTGTCACCGAGTCATTTTCCTCTAATGTTTTGCGGGTTTTGCAGGTTTTAAAACGACTTAGTTGGCGCTTTAACTCACCGCCTCCATTGCAAAGATCTGGAACATACTAAAGGACATATCCTACCGGCAAAATTAAGGAAAGAAGCTGAGGGTAGGTGGGAGAGGTGACCGCCATTAAAGAAGACATAGATATGGATTCTCAGAAGTCTCCAGATGCGTCCGCCCCGCATTAAAGATCCAGGACTCAAATCCAAAGCCAAGGGCCGAGAGTACAGTACTAAAATACAGATTGTTCCAAATCTCTTATGGCAGCAGATCTCCCCTCAGCCGCGGGCAGCATATTGCATATATTTTATTATTCCTGTCCTGTATATAAAGAGATTTTTATCTCCCAGCATTTATTTCTTTAGGCGGACTGTTAGTTGTATTCATTTATAGTCAGTCATTCATAAGAAAAGGCGCGAATGTTTTCCGCCAGGATTGGTTCAAACTGAGTCATTAATTGTGCCTCGACTTCCTCCTCCTCCAGAAGTTTCTGTCCTCTCTATAAATACTCAAAAATAAGGTTTTTGAGTGGTTCCAGATTTCTATCAGCAGACTGTGCAGCGAGAAGGCTTCTGTACACATTTTGTAACATTTCTGTATGAGGTTTCAGAGCCCGTAGGGTCTCAGTGAGGAGGGTTTATAACTGTATTGAGGATTCTGATCTATGGTATCTCACAGTATGTAATTTCTCTTATGTGTTAATACATTATCTCATTTCATGTTATTTTTCTTCTTGTATCATGTTCTAGAATGCGAGTGGCTCACTAGTTTGCAGTAAGGATTCATCTTAAGTGGTGCCCTTTCTGTAATTAGTTAAGCGCTTTAAATAGGCCAAGTCATGATATACTGTTCCATGTTCACTCTTTTCATACTTTTTTCCATATTAGTTGCTTGAGGAGGGTGCTTTTAAAACGCCATTGTCATATAAGGATTCGTAAATTGGTGCGCCCTTATATGGTTCCGTTGTGTATCTGGGTATCAGTCTCATGTTAGCTAATATCTCCTTATGTTTCCTCACTGCATTCACTTCCTGATATCTGATTTCTGTGATATATTATTTGAATCGGCCCTCTTTACAGTAAGCGGTCTCTTAACTGTCTGATGCTTTCATGCTGAAGTTCTGCATTGTGTCCCTACATTATTCTTATCTTTGTATCAGCTTCTGAGAGAGATTGGTCCCATTCAAATCTGATTTCCTTGTTTAGAACAAGAGATATTAAGCGAGTTCTTGGACTGAAAACCCAAAAATAAAAGGGCTCCTTGCTATATTAAGATGTCCTAGGCACTGGTCTATGGCAGCTCTAGACTGTCTCTAGGGGGGGTGACTAAATCATCCACAACATCTTTCTGGCGCCGTTGTCGGGAAATGAATTCAAGAATATCTGTTTCCCTGGGTCTGACATCTCATATTCACTCTCTAATCAGGTGAGCACAGAGAGGTGAAGAGTTGCAGATTTCTCACCTTGGTGACTTCACTGGTCTTTGATTGATAAATTTTATTGGAATTCCTGGCTTCCCGGAAGCCCCATTTGAGGTCGGATACCTCCCAGCCGAAAACACCCGTGTCTGACCCGGAGAAGATCATTCATAAAAGAGCTTGGAAAGAGAAGAAGTCAGTCCGTCCCAAAAATCCTGAATATTCTGTTGAAGATCATCCGCCATCTTCTTCTCAAGAAGTTAGAACAGAAAAACCCGAGTTTCGCTCAGAAACTCCACGTAGAGGAATTACCTGGATTGAAGGAGAATCTCATCCTGCTTTCGAGGCCAAAGAAATTAAAGAGGTCACAGAAGTAACTGTTGTTAACCCTGAGTTATTCCCATCTACACCTGAGGCCTCTGTGCAATATATTCCCATTGTTATTCATACTCTGCTTCCTCATACTCCTCTCCCTTCATCTGTATCTCAAATTGTTGTGCAACCCCCGCCTCCCCCAATGGCCAATGTCCCTGCATTTCTTTTGAACAAATATGCTCCTCTGGCCTTGCCCCAAGTGCTAAATGATATTCCACAAGATTACTTGAAGATTCTGCCAAGATTTAATGGTGAAAATGAAGTTGATGCTCAGAAGCACCTCGAGACCTTCTGCTCTTTTGCAGAGAACTTAAATGTTGAACATCTCGATGTAGTCTTGAGGTTATTTGTGCAATCCTTGGAAGGTGAAGCCCAAAAATGGTTCAAGACATTGGAAAACCATTCAATCACCACCTGGGATCAAATGGAAAACGCTTTTCTCAGGAAGTGGGGAGAAAAGAAAGACCAAGGGCAGTGCCTCGTTGAATTTAATACGCTAAAGAAGAAACACAACGAGGGAGTGGCAGAATTTATCAAAAGGTTTAATAAATTATATCTGAACCTCCCTGCCGATATGAAACCTCAACAAGCTACTGCCAAAGTTTTTTTTATAGCAGCTTTTGATTCCGATTTCGGTTTCTCTCTGTGGGAAAGAATGCCTGTCACCCTGGATGATGCTCAGACAGATGCTCTAGAGTTGGAGGCAAATTTTACTGCCACTGGGAAGTTAAAATGAAAAATAGAACCTGAAACTAGAAGAAAAGGCAAAGAAGACGTTTCTACCTCTAATCAAGAAAAGGATTCTGATAAAATGGACGAGATAAGCAAGATGATAAAGAAGATGGTTAAGCTAGAACTGGAAGCTAAGAACGCAGCTCCCAAAAACTATTATAATGCTCCAAGCAGAGGATATAATCCTCAGTACAGAAAGCCTCCATTGCAAATATTGTCAAGGGAAGCGAAAGAACAGCAAGATCAGGTACCTCATCCCTTGTACCTGGAAGGACCAGCAGATGACTCCACTGGAGATGTAGCTTATAGACTAGAAGATTCAAATATGGATTTTTCAAATAATGATGATATGGAGTGCCCCCTACAAGAAGAAGACGAAGAAGCAGAGATTGACCATTACTGCAAGAAATTTGCTGATTTCATGGAAGCACAATTCAACGTCAAATATGATCTCAGATCCTCAAGGAAGAGGACCAAAACTCAGGAGCAAGAAGAAGAACCACCTCAGAAAGAAGCATCTGCTCAAAAGGAACCAGCAACAAAGAAGAATGCGGAAAAAGGTAAGAACCTTCTGAATACCCCCTTGCAGTCTAATGATCAGATTCCCTCCTCTTCTAAACTAGTCGGTCCTCCTAATGATGAGCCAGTGTCAAAAGAAATTAAATCTTCAGTTGAGAATAAGGAGTCAAAAGAAGCAGTGATAGAAAATCTCACATCTGCTTTCAATTTGCAAAAAGAACTTGAGAAGATTAAGATTCCTGTTCCTCTGACTGAATTATTAAAACAACCTGCATATCAGTCTCAAGTTGCCTCTTTCATTCTTCCTCCTGAACTACCAATTTCACCTGATAGTTTAAATCTTCAAGAAGAAAGACCCATGGTAGTCTTTGGCCCACATGTCGAGGAGATAGACCCTTCTACTCCTCCTTTTTATGTGTCTCTAGTCATTCATGACCTGCTGTTACATAACTGCATGTTAGATTCTGGGGCTTCCCATAATCTTATGCCTTTGACTGTCATGGAGCAACTAGGGCTGCAAATTACAAGACCATATAAAGATTTATATTCATTTGATTCTAAAAGGGTTAAATGCTTGGGAATGATTAAAGATTTAGTGGTCAATTTGGCTCAAATCCCAGCGAAGAGTGTGGTTATGGACATCATGGTTGACGACATCCCAGCTCGCTTTGGCATGCTGCTGTCAAGGTCCTGGGGTACCAAGATTGGGGGGTCAATTAAATTGGATTTAACATATGCTACTATCCCAGTCTTTGGAGGTCAAGAAAGGAGGTTGTACAGAGAAACTCGATTTGTTAAAATGGTAACCAAGGCTGACTGCTCAGAGAACTCTCGAGTTTATAGAAAAGAGGGAGACTTTTCATGTTTAATGTTGGAAGAAAATCAGGATTATGCACATGAACCCCTTTTTTGTGAAATCCAAGCTGAGCAGCCTAAAGAAGATCAGGAATCAGAAATTTGGACTTTGCATTTTGATGGAGCTAATTCAAGAGAAGGCAATGGAGCTGGGGTCTTGTTGATTTCTCCCACGGGGAAATGGGTGCCACTGTCTTTTAAACTGGAGTATGAGGCCACAAACAATGTAGCTTAATATGAAGCACTATTATTGGGACTCCAGACAGCCAAGAGTATGGGCATCCAGTGTCTAAAAGTGTTTGGAGACTCTGAGCTGGTGGTAAGGCAGATCAGAAATGAATGTCAAACTAAGCATCCACGGCTCAGAGCATATCGAAATGAAGTATGGGACATGATAGAAAATTTCTTCTCAGCATTTAACATACAGTTCATGCCCCGGGAGCAAAACAGAATAACAGATTCTCTTGCTGTAGATGCCAGTACCTTTCGTCCTCCTCAGAATCCGCTTTTAAGATATGAAGTGGAGGTGCCGTACAGACCAGCCATTCCAGATAATATAAAGCATTGGCAGGTATTCGAGGATGATGAACAAATGAAAATATTTATGGAGACTGTGGGAGAATTCTCCAATATGGAGATTGATGGTGATGAAGAGGAAGAAGTTGAAAATATTGCTGAACACAAATGGGAAGAAAGAATAGCAGGAAGTAAAGTGTTGCAGCTAAAAGGTAATGCTATACCTAGAGGATTGGTACCTCTAGAAAGGTTATTTAATAAAGATGATGTTCCGATGCAGCCAAACAAAGTAGTAGAAGAAGATCAAGTGGGAGATTTGAATCTGGGTACTTCCACTGACCCCAAAATTGTTAAATTATCTAAAAGAGTCCCAGAAGGATACAAAGAAAAATATTTGAAGTTATTTCAATCTTACAAAGATGTATTTTCTTGGTCCTATGAGGATCTAAAAACTTTTGATGTAAATATTATACAACATAAGATTCCACTGAGGGAAGATGCAAAGCCATACAAGCAGAAGCTCAAACAGATAAACCCTTTGCTGCTTCCCTCAATTGAAAAAGAAATTAAGAAGTTAATGAAGGCCAAGATAATTGTACCAGTCAGATACTCCGAATGGGTAGCAAATCTTGTTCCTGTTAGGAAGAAGAATGGAGAAATAAGGTTGTGTGTAGATTTCATGAATTTAAATAGAGCATCTCTCAAAGATAATTACCCACTGCCCAAGATGGACCACATTCTGCAGAAAGTAGTGGGAGCATCTAGAATGTCAATGATGGATGGATTTTCGGGCTACAATTAGGTAGTTGTGTTCCCAGAGGACCAGAAGAAAACTGCATTTACTACGCCATGGGGAACCTTTATGTATGCGAGGATGCCATTCGGATTGATTAATGCAGGAGCTACTTTTCAGAGGGCAATGGACATAGCCTTTGTAGGAGAACAGGACAATTTCTTGGTGGTGTATCTTGATGATATTACAGTGTTCTCAAAGAATGATGATGAGCATATTACGCATTTAGAAAGAACTTTTGAAAAATGCAGAAGGTATGGCCTGTCTCTAAACCCTCAAAAGTCTTTGTTTGCATTAGATGAGGGAAAAATCTTAGGGCATATCGTGACTAAAGATGGTGTGAAAATTGATCCTAAGAGAGTTTAAGTGATAAACAACATCCCTTTGCCAAGAAATAAGAAAGAAGTACAGGTATTTTTAGGCCGAATTAATTTCTTGAGAAGATTCCTCCCTAACTATGCAGAGATAGTTAGGCACATAACCAATATGTTGAAAAAGGAAAATGAAGTAAAATGGTCCCAGGAGTCTAGAGATGCATTCACAAGGATAAAACGGGCATTCGCTGAAGCTCCTGTGCTAGCAGGGCCAGATTACAAAAAGCCATTTATGATTTTCTCATTTTCTTCACCTCATACCATTGTTGGAGTGTTATTGCAGAAAAATGAAGAGGGATATGAACAACCCATAGCTTTCTTCAGTCAAGTGCTCTATGACGCTGAATTAAAATATAATATACTGGAGAAGCAGGCTTATGCCTTGGTAAAGTCCCTTAAAGCTTTCAGAGTCTATATTTTGCAATCTCACATCACAGCCTATGTCCCTACATCAGCAGTCAAAGACATTCTGGTTCAAGGAGACAACGAAGGTAGAAGGGGAAGATGGATTGCAAAAATCCAAGAGTATGATTTGGATATAAGGCCTACTAAATTGGTGAAAGGACAGGGACTCGCCAAGATGTTATCTGAATCAAATCATCAAGCTTTGGGCATTAATCTGTCTGTGATAGCAAATGAAGAATCAGAAAAAGAAGAAGAGCAACATGGACTAGAGATGGCTACTCAAAAGATACATGTGAAATATCTGACTAGTCCTTGGTATAAGCAAATAGCTGAATATCTGTTAACACTTAGCTGTCCTCCAGGATGTGACAAGGTGAAATACAGAGCTGTAAGGATGAAATCTTAGAAATATGCAATTGCCAATGGGCAGCTCTATTGGAGAGACCCTCTAGGCATATTACTTTTATGCCTCACAGAAAATGAAGTGCGAAATGTAATGACAGAATTTCATGAGGGGATATGTGGAGGACATTACAGCTGGAGGGATACCACTCATAAAATCTTGAAGGCTGGTTTTTACTGGCCGAAATTGTATTCAGATACTTTTTCTTGGGTTAGATCATGCGACAAGTGCCAAAGATTTGCAGAAAGGCAGAAATTAGCAGCATTTCCCTTGATCCCTATTCATGTAAATGAACCATTTCAGAAATGGGGATTGGATTTTATAGGTGAGATACATCCCCCATCGAGTGGCAAACAGAAATGGATATTAATAGCCACACACTACTTCACGAAATGGGTGGAAGCCATACCTACCAGAAATGCTACAGATGCTGTAATAATGAACTTTATAGAAGATAACATCATATCTAGGTTTGGCTGTCCTGCAACAATTGTAACTGACAATGCGCAGGCTTTCAAGTCGACCAGGTTCGTAAAATTCTGCCAAAGATATAACATTAGCCTGAGTCATTCTACGGCATACTATCCACAGGGAAATGGTCTAGCAGAGTCATCCAATAAAACCCTGGTGAGAGCTCTTAAGAAGACAATAGCTGAAAATCAGAAGGAGTGGGACTCTCAATTAAAGTTTTCTCTATGGGAAAATAGGGTAACCAGCAAAAGAGCAACAGGGAAGTCACCCTATGAGCTGGTGTACGGACGGGCTGCAGTGTATCCTTTGCAATTAGCATTGCCAGTAGCACGTTTCATGCAGGAGAACCAAGAAGAACCAGATGACATGATCCGAAGAATTAATCAGCTGGTGGAATTGGAGGAAACAAGGAACCAAGTAGATCAGAGATTGATAAAATACCAAGAAAAAATGAAAAATGTCTTTGATCAGCGCGCAAAAGACAGGAATTTTCAAGTTGGAGACCTGGTTCTTAGATGGGACGTTCGCAGAGCAGAAAAGGGCAAACATGCTAAATTTGATCCATTATGGTTCGGGCCATTCAAAATAGTGAAGCTGGGAAGAAACAACACCTTTACTTTAGAAAATCTACAGGGTGATTTGTTGGATGCACCCGTGAATGGCCAATTCCTCAAGCCTTATTTTCAATTCTGACTCAGGTTGAGAATACCAGATTGTATATATTGTATATAGTTTGTTTTGGCTTTTATTTTTATAAAGGAAAAGAATGTTAATAATTACTTGAAGTAAAAGTGCAGGGGAATTCAAATATAAGACGAAATATTTAATGGTCTGCGTGTTATCGACATGCCCGAGGATGAACATGTCGTCCCCAGATGGAGCTGATGTTGTACATATCTACCTCTGCCTGTGAATTTTGCCACGCTACCTCATTAGAATCCATTTTTAACCGCCGCCATGGCCTAAAACCTCATGACTCCGCTTGATACTCCTATCTCCACCTGAAAATCTGCTTCACAATAATTAAAAAACCCAAATTTAATAATCGGGCCAAGTCCCCAAAGAGCTTGACGCCCTTCCGCTTCAAATTCCATATGACCCGAGTCTAAAACCATAGTTCAAAGTAAAAAAAAGGGGGGCCTATTGTCTTAACGATCGGACACAATGCTGGCCGTCCGATCTGGCTCAAATCAACGGCGCAGAAATCAGCTTATACAAAGGGCCCGCGCGCATCGCATCGTCTGTATTTCATGACCCACCATTTTATTGTCCCCCAACACAAGCGCAGCCGTTGATCTCGTTCCGAGATCCAACGGTCCTAGGTCAATCGCAGTCCTGCCCTCAATCGCGATCGGAACTTCCAAAATGTACCACCCCCGGTCTCCCCGCTCCATCTTCCGATTGCGATCTCCGATTCGGGTCCCACTCCCTGCGTTCGTGCCATCATAGTGCATCAGTGTACACCGTGTTTCTCCTCCATCATCCACATGTTTCGGTGACATGTCATATTTTATGAGCCTTAGACCCGTTCATTCATGGTCGCTCCATTGTGTTCTGCATTTTCACCCCCGGTTTCTCCGTTATATTCGTGTGTTTCCTGTCACCCTGCATCTTCTCAATATCCACGCTCCCTATCACCGAGTCATTTTCCTCTAATGTTTTGCGGGTTTTGCAGGTTTTAAAACGACTTAGTTGGCGCTTTAACTCACCGCCTCCATTGCAAAGATCTAGAACATACTAAAGGACATATCCTACCGGCGAAATTAAGGAAAGAAGCTGAGGGTAGGTGGGAGAGGTGACTGCCATTAAAGAAGACATAGATATGTATTCTCAGAAGTCTCCAGATGCGTCCGCCCCGCATTAAAGATCCAGGACTCAAATCCAAAGCCAAGGGCCGAGAGTACAGTACTGAAATATAGATTGTTCCAAATCTCTTACAGCAGCAGATCTCCCCTCAGCCGCGGGCAGCATATTGCATATATTTTATTATTCCTGTCCTGTATATAAAGAGATTTTTATCTCCCAGCATTTATTTCTTTAGGAGGACTATTATTTGTATTCATTTATAGTCAGTCATTCATAAGAAAAGGCGCAAATTTTTTCCGCCAGGATTGGTTCAAACTGAGTCATTAATTGTGCCTCGACTTCCTCCTCCTCCAGAATTTTCTGTCCTCTCTATAAATACTCAAAAATAAGGTTTTTGAGCGGTTCCAGATTTCTATCAGCAGACTGTGCAGCGAGAAGGCTTCTGTACACATTTTGTAACATTTCTGTATGAGGTTTCAGAGCCCGTAGGGTCTCAGTGAGGAGGGGTTATAACTGTATTGAGGATTCTGATCTATTGTATCTCATAGTATGTAATTTCTCTTATGTGTTAATACATTATCTCATTTCATGCTATTTGTCTTCTTGTATCATGTTCTAGAATGCGAGTGGCTCACTAGTTTGCAGTAAGGATTCATCTTAAGTGGTGCCCTTTCTGGAATTAGTTAAGCGCTTTAAATAGGCCTAGTCATGATATACTGTTCCATGTTCACTCTTTTCATACTTTCTGCCATATTAGTTTCTTAAGGAGGGTGCTTTTAAAACACCATTGTCATATAAGGATTCGTAAATTGGTGCGCCCTTATATGGTTCCGTTGTGTATCTGTGTATCAGTCTCATGTTAGCTAATATCTCCTTATGTTTCCTCACTGCATTCACTTCCTGATATCTGATTTCTATGATATATTATTTGAATCGGCCCTCTTTACGATGGCAGGTCTCTGATCTTTACGTGCTTTCATCTTTGAATTTTTGAAGTTCTGCAGCTGTGTCCCCTACCTTTATTCTTATGCTTGTGACTTATCTAAGATTGGTCTACATTTAAAACGGTTAATTTTCCTTGTTTAGAACAAGAGATAGTAAGCGAGTTCTTGGACTGACAACCCAAAACTAAAAGGGCTCCTTGCTATATTAAGATGTCCTAGGCACTGGTCTATGGCAACTCTAGACTGTCTCTAGGGGGGGTGACTAAATCATCCACAACAGAAACCATGAGACCTAATACTAAAAGATTAATAAATGTACAAGTCTACATACAAGATAGCTCATATTCATACATTTTAATACATAATAATGATGGAATGGTTAGATGCAAAACCTTTTACCCATACATAAATGTATGGTGAAGTGGAGTTATGTATAAGATATCTTAGATTAGCTAGGAGATGGTGATGACGAGATGGCATGGCAGCTATAAACTACACAAAACATCCCAAACTTAATCATGGAATTTTTATAGTAGATTGAGCATGCAATTTAGGCTAACTACCATAAATAACCAACCTCTCCTTCATGTTCATGTTTCATGGGTAAGAATAACAATAGAAAGGCCTACTCTGGTAAGAAGAAATCGTCACTACTTAATTCTAGGCCATTTTGTATGAAGAGTAGAACAATGTGATTAGATATTACAATTAGCATTTTATACTTTACCGATTTGTGCACTTGGCCATTGCTATCCCTTTCCCTCTTTTAACCATTCATATTGAATTTTTTTTCCCACCCACTCACTAAAATATTCATTAAGTAATGAATTCTCACTTTTCATGTCTCAAAATCTAGACCAAATACATTTAATGATTTTTCTATATTCAAATAAATTATTGTTGGCCCTTCCCCAATGCCTGCCCACTTGAAGTTGCACCCTGAAAACAAACATGTGGAATTTCATTACATAATAGCCTTGTAAAAAATTCACGTAGAAGTAGACCTATTAAGGCAAGTCTCAGAAAACTATGGAGTAGATTAAAATTAACAATTCAATCAACTAGTTAATAAGACCAATAAAAACTACACTGTACAAATATGAATAATTCTGTTCTAACTTCTAAATTGATGAAATTTATTGCAGTATATAATTGGATATACTTACAAAATTAGAAAATTGTTCTCTTATGTCGTACATAGATCTCAACATGGCCTCCAAAGTGTCTTTCGTTATCTGAAATTTGACATCAGTTTCTCCAGATGAAGATTGTGTAGTTTCTTGAAGCTGCATGTGTGGAGAAAATATAAATGAATTTTAGAAAGCATGCTAGTGTAGAACATTTCTCTTAAAAATAAAAAATAATCAATCATATTTCAAGCATTTTTTTCATATGAACCTATCCTCTATCATGAATGTTAAGCCATTCTTTGATGAGCATCAAAGATCTAAGTGTCTTCGACATCCACACATTTGACCCAAAACAAAAGGAATTTTATCTTATGTTCCAAAGACATTGAAAAAAAAATAGATGATGTTCTTCTTTGCTTGCATACGATGCCATACAATACATATATTAGTATGGAAAAATAAGGAATTATGCAAAGTTGTAAAATCAAAATTGCATGAAGAAAAAATACATATAAAACGTAATTTTTCACTCATTTTTTCCAATGCCAGTTTTGTACATATATATGTGAGTTATTTCACAGCCACTGCCTGACCAAGTTACAAAATATGAAATTTCCAGTTCTCTCACAAATAGACAGATAGCATGTAACTGTCAGTTATACAGTAAATTTTTGAAGTTTCTAATAATCAATCTCACTGTCCACAATAGAAATCACAGATCTTGCCCCAAGTGGCCTCTTATTATTCATAAATTATAGAGAATATTAGCCATCATTATTGTGCAAAAAAAATAGTCTTAAAGTGAGTCCAGAGCACTCTCTCATGTCCAAAACCTTTAGGTTTGATAGTTGATCAAATTCTACGGGAAGGTCCTTCAAAGAGTTGCATAGTGAAATATCAATAAATTCTAGTTGATGAAGTCTGCAAATAAAAGGAGGAAGCATTGACAAGCTTGGACTTGCAGACAATCTCAACAACCTAAGTGACCTTAAATTTCCCATGTCATCAAGTAAATTTTGGATAAGATGACAACCCATGACAAACAACCTTTCCACAAAAATTAAACTGCATATGTTTGCTCGCAATTCCTCCAAATCACTACAATGATCAAAGATAATTTATACAAACTTAGGAAACTCTAGGACTTACCCCTTGTCAAATAGAGTCATATTTCCCAAGTTCTCCCAGGATCTATAGTACTCATAAAGAGGAGGTAGTATCAACTTCTCAAGGACAAAAGTACTGACAGACCTTTAAGTACTACACGCTTTGAATTGTAATTGTACATGATAAGAACCTAAATTTTCGGCATGGTATGTAAAAATGTTGGAAGACAGTATTGACTTGCATCAAAGAAAAAAGCCAGAGATTTCACCTCAGAAAAATTTACTTGAGACCAATCTTGTTCTTCCATTGAACCTATAGTAATGTCCCAGAAATGAAAAAGTTAGAAAGCTGAGATGCTATGCTGATTAAAATTCTTCCTTATTAAATTTGAAAAATTAGTAAATTGAACAAATAATTATTCAATGCTTATGTAGGGAAAAGAAAACAAGTTTCAGGAATGACCTGTATGAATTGAAACAAATTGAACCTGAGATGTATGCTCTAGTGCCAACCAGTTTGTGGGAATACCATCCTCTTTAGCAGGCATGAAAAACCTCTTATGAATGGCACTATCCTGGCTAGCCAGATGCAAGGCTAAATCATACATCACATCATGTTGAGTAAAGAAAATCTCACTATCACAATCAAATGAGATGCCTAGACTCCTGATACATCAAAAATTGTATTAACCAAAGGTGTCTGAAAAACACCTTTATTTTTACGAGCTAACACACTGATTTATCTTACCTTCTTGATTTCTGATTTTTTTTTGCCTCAATTTTTTTTTGCAAATTTGGTTCTCATAAAAGACTTTAAAATTAAGTTTAGATAAAAATATGAAGAATGATAAGAACAAAACAATCAGCAAATTTATTGAAGGTAGCAAATCTAAGCAAGTTCCTCACCTTGAATCGCTTGTGAGATTTAGGAGATTTCGACTTGCAAGTTCTAACAAGACCACAAAAGCATCTTTCCTATCCATTCCATGGGAATATACCCAAATATCCAACAATGAATCTACACAGATATTTCTACCCTTGGGAAATTCCCCCAAGTCCATAAAGCAGTCCTTTGTTTCATCATCAAGGACATCAATACTTGTTTCCAAGCAATGGAGTAGATCCTCTAGTTGATGTTTCAATATAGATTCTGCTCTTGAAAGTTTCTTCTTAGCCTTTTCCCAAACTGGCTATGGCTCATTGCGCAAAGATCTTCCAATCACCTTGAGGGCAAGTGGTAAACCCATACAAATTTCTTCAAATGACAAATATTTTAGCAGTTAAACATGTTAATATTCTGCAGAAATATAGAGCATTAAAAAAATTTCTGGAGTTGTTAACTCTCCGATTTTAGACCTATAAAACAATTTATCTGTCAAAGGGAAATAAAATCAATCTGAGTCTGAACACTGTATAATAGGATGTAAATAATTCAAGAAGGATAGAGAAACAAGCAGTTAGGGTATGATATTTTGAATAGTATGTCATATTCATACCTGTTTAACAACAACTTCGTCATTTCTTGTTGGAATCGAAGGCTGTCCAAAGGCCCAGAAACAAAAATGAGACAGGGCATCATCCTTCTGCAACATGGACTCTATTTTCTCGTAAGTCACCTATTGACCCTAATCACTTATCAGCCTCACGAACAAAGACAAATCTGTGAACATTAGACAAAGTATTTACCCTAATCACTCATAAGCCTCACGTACAATTACAAATATGTGAACACTAAAAGAAATGTTCTCTACAAAAAAAGTGCCCAACAACTTAAACTCTTTCTGCCAGTATATCCCAGTCAGGAAATTTTTTACGAGAATAGCCAGATGAAACCTTAGGCAAAACCTTATTGGAAGGATCAAAGTTGGCATCAAACCTTGAGAAATGGAAATTTGAAGACAAAAGCCCAACTGAAATATAATCAGAAACTCCTCCATCCAAATACCCTTCTCCATTCCATCCATCAACCTGTTGAGCTACCGAGAGATCATTCCATTTTGTTCTGTAGGAATTCCCATGCAGGCAACCCTTTACATTCATATAAGTCTTCCCCAGCACTCCATGAACTTGTGATGAAAGGATAGCCTTATCCATTTCCATACACAAATGAATAAAAGTATCATCATTGGACCTTAGGTCAGGAATCTCAAGACCTGCAATTACATGAATCTCTGCTACGTTCTTCAGAAAAACAGTGTAGTGATCAGATGGAAAGAACTTTTGTTATTGATAGTTATCATAAGATATAATGATTTGACCATCTAACGACCTGTAATTCTCTCCCTGTTTAAGATGAATAACTGCGCCATCCACTTAATTTTTTTGTAAGAAGCCAGACCCATTATGGCTCACGTCTGATCCTTATGCTGCGCGCAATATGAGTCTATGAGACCAGAAGAGAATTGCAAGAGCTTTTATCCATGTTCTTTGTGGGACTCTGGATTCCACAGTGCCTGCTAACTTCATATTCATGTGAAAATTTTGGTCTGAGAAGACAGTATATGGATTCAGGTTTTCCACTGAAATCAAAATGCACTCCATTCCAACTTGTGAAGTGAGGGTCACCAAATACACCCGGGACAACACTGCTCTGTGCATAAACATTACAGGACAAGAAAATGAAAAATATTTGACTTCTAATAAAATTTATCTTCATATTATATGGTTTAGGTAGCACTTTATGATATATAAATACAAAGAAATATCAAACTCTAAATTCTGCTATCTTCTATCAAACCAACTAAAATTTCTATCCAATGGTCTATGTGACTATCAAAATTCTTCTGCGATAGAATTAAAAGATCTCCAAGTGGAAAAATACTTCAAGATCTCCAAGTGGAAGAATACTTCAGGCAGATCTGTAGAAGTTGAAAACACCACAAAAATGCAATTCTCAAAAGACCTAGATGGTTATACAAACCCAAATTGCACTAAAATGTTGCTAGCTTGCTCCCTAAAATATCAAAAGGATTGTGGAACCAAAACAACGGTATGAAGGAATAAAACCCAAAAAGTTGGACGTGATGTAGAGACAGATGAACAATAAAATCAGTTTTTCTACCATGAAATGATTCATTTTGTTGATATTATTGGCACAGGATATAAGGGCCCTACTTATGACAAGTTCATGTAAGAAATTCTTCAAAAGGAAAAGAGCAATAACAACACCATATTGGAATATCTTAAAAATTAAAGGGAAACAAAAGGTGCACAATAATGTCTTGCGGTTGGAAGGATAGGAAGAGTAAGACCCTCCTAACTTTTTCAGTTTATTGTTCCAAAGGAACAATGTTTATTAAATACCTGAGAATACTTGCTTAACCTCGCTCCTCCAGTCAAAGCCAGTCAAAGCTGAGAATACCTCCCTAAAATCACTCCTCAAGTCGAAGCCAATCCTCTGCATGATATTACCTCCCTAACCCTCTCCTCCTACCTCCTCCACGATGGTTGATAGGAACCATACCAGTCGAAGCAAAAAATTGAAGCCAGTCCTCCATGAGTCCTCTGTGCGATATTACCTCTGTAACCCTCTTCTCCCACCTCCTCTGTGATGGTTGATAGGAATAGTCGAACCAAAACAGCTGCGATGGTTGATAGAAACAGTTGAACCAAAAAATCGATGGTTGATAGGAACATTCCAACCAGAAAATCGATGGTTGATAGGAATAGTAGAACCAGAATAGCGGCGATGGTTGATAGGAACAGTCGAACCAAAAAATTGATGGTTGATAGGAACAATCGAACCAGAAAATCAAATTTACATACCTAAACCTCTCCTCCCACCTCCTCCGCACTCTTTTCCGGCTTTCACTTACACTCTTGGCCCAAAAAAAAATAATAAAAAATACCTCAAAATATTTGTATTTTTATATCATAAATAAAAACCCATCCACTCCTAGTTATATAGGAAATATAATGTTTTTTTATTTTTTGATATTTTTTACCTCAATATGAATGCACATGATATAATATTGGTCTGTTCAGTGGCACCCCCATGTGTGGACTTCATGCAAGATATCACTAGGTTTTTTCTATACCTAAGTTGGTTAGTGGCTAAGATTTTGATGTTTCTTTTCACTACAAAATATAGATTATAATTTCACTTGGGATGAAATGGGTTTCCCTTGGTCGTGGCTGCGTCCATAGGCATGGTTGGGTTTTTGGTAACTATTTTCATTTCAATTTGGCACTTTTTCTCCTTTCGATTTTTCTATTAATTTTTTTTTTCCCTCCACACTAAGCTTCCTGTGGAAGATAATGGGTGTGAACCATTTCCCTTAACTTTCTTTCTCTAGGAAATTTTAATGACTCGGAACCATTTCCCTTAACCTCCTTTCTCTGTGTAATGAGCTCCCTCAATTCTTTGTTCTCATCTTAATTCTGAACTTTTGTATATTGTCGACATCAAAGTGGAGTCTTTCTCTCGTGTCTTCTTCCGTTGCCCAATGTCTATTATTTGGGTACCTGGTACTTAGGTAATCTTCCCTTGGTCACCTCTAAGGAGATTCAGCCTCCCTCCAAGTTATAAAAAGGGCCATCATGTCGACATGCACCCTCCTTTCACGTGAGCTTGGTTGAATGCAAAGATATCCATAGTGGCGTTCTTGCAGAACATGCCACCTTTAAAATTGTAGGGAGATAACAATACTAGATAGGAGGATAATTTGAAAGGAGTGGGTCATTATATAAATTAGCATACCTCTAAAGTAGGTGAAGGGAACACCAAAAATAATATAAAGTGGATATATTGTAAAATGAAAGTAGAATGCTTTTGAACAATGTGATGTGGCATGTTATATTTAACTAATATTACAAGGTCCAATTATATTCCATAATGTTTTGAAGTCTAATTTTTTCATGGATATAAATAAATTTATATTTTTGTTATTTATTTTAAAAATTTTCTCACTTTTGTGTTTATTTTTGTTTTTAATTTTTTGTAAATTAGAGGAAGAGATACTAATATATGCAACTTCCAACTTTACAATAGAATTATTGATTACTAATTTACATGATAATGCTAATTTTTAAGATGTTATTGATCTTGCATTCTATTATCATGTTTAATATAATGTTCAACTCATAGAAAAGGAGACATTGTCGGTCCCTCCCTATTATAACATAGAGCAATAATTTGGGGGAGGGGTTGAAGCTACAATTTATTTTAATTTTGTTGTGGAAATTACAGAGAATATATATTTGGTTTAGTCACAAGGTTCCATATTAATCTGTTTATAGAATCCATATTTATTAGTTTTTTATGACCTTGATTACAAATATGTCCATTAAGAAATGCAATTGTATGAATGTTAAAATTTGATTCACTACAACTAGTATTTCCATTACATTTTCTCTTTTACTCCATAAAAGTATTATTGCATGCGTTTTTCCCTCTTTAATTTTTTTTCAAAGCCTTTTTTTCATACAAAAAACACTATAACTTCACAAACTCAAGCTAAATGTACTAAACATAAAACTAAAGAAAATGAAAAGCTAGCATGTTAAGTTGGTATTAGATGTAGAATTAAGTTCTCTGCACTTTATTGATTTGTTACATATAAGTAAATACTTCATTAAAGGATAAGAGAATTTGTTAGATAAGTTCAACTTCACTCAAAGATACCAATGAATTTATCATCATTCTCCAATACATAAACAAGTCATAGCCCAACCCTAATTCTCTTTTTCCCACATAAAATCCATTAGTTTACATTTTCATAGTCACAAGAAAAACTTAAAAAAATGTGCCAGAATGAAAACATTAATCAAATAAATTACAAATAAGTGTATAAATTTATGCATTTATCACAAAAACAATATAGAAACAAACAATTCTTCAATAAAATTATTTTTTTCTATATACTTTCTCTTTCTAGCTTCAACAACCTTTTATTAAATACTATTATTAAAATATAGTATTTAATAATAATTTTAATTTATTCTTTGTATTTCACACATATTTAAGTTTACTTATTTGTTATTACTAATAAATATATATATATATATATATATATATATATATATATATATATATATATATATATATATATAGTTATTTTATTTATTTATTTTTTCATTTTTTTTTTAAAATTTAAAATGAAATGATTTTGAATTTAGAATTGCATATTTTTTTAGTTTTTTTATTTTGTTTTCAAATGTTGATTTTGGTCTTTTTATTTTAATTAATTTGTAAATTGTTTTTTTTTTTTTTTTTTTTATATGTATTTTTAACATTTCAATTAATAAAATATTATTTATTTTTATTTTTATTTTAAGATTTCTATTTTTTTAATAATTTTAACATCTCTTTAAAATATAATATTAATTTCGATCAGACTATTCATCTCTACAATGAATAGTTCGAAACACCTCAACTTAAAAACCTTTTATATGATTTATCCACAAGAATTTTTATATACAGTTAAATTATCAATAATATTAATATATAAAAGGCCATGAAGGGAAATTTGGGTTTCCGGAGTAGTAATTTGGATGGTTCAAACTGTTGGTGATAATGCTCTACCTGTAACACCCCTAGTTTTATGTTTTCAAATTAGACAATGGAACTGCAGTCCAAAGGGGAGTGGACCCCGAGGGATAATTATTGTGTGAATGTAATTAATTATTTAATTATGAAAAATAAATAAAATATTTCTGTGCATATTGACCAAATGAGATTTTTGAGATCACTTGCCAAATCCATGAGGTATGGAAAGAGGCTAAGACTTTCCCCAAAAATCTTTCAAAAAGCCTTGAAATAATTTATTTCTAATTTAGATTTTTGACGAGAAATCTAAATTTCCCCAATGATGTGGAGAGTAGTTGGGAAGAGGTAAAAAGATGGAAAAACATAAAGTAGCTTTAAAGTCCCAAAAAATGGAATCCTAGGAAAACAGGAATAAAAGCATCATGTAATTCTGGACACAGAATTAGAAACAAGCTTTGGGGAGCATAAGCTTAAATAAGCTACTCTAGAACAGATTGGGGTTGGTCTGTTCTGGGATAGGATCTCAATTCGGGGGTGAGTTCTGTGGATAAAAAAACTCTAAGGTTGGGAGGATTGGTCATCACACAAGTGGTATGCGCACAAGTTTTATTAATAATTAAATTAGATGCTATTAGATAGTAGTGAAAAGTGTTGTAGTGGTTATGTCAAGTTTAATTGCTGTGTTAGGAGATTTCCTTACTTTTAACAGAATTGAATAGAAGAAATAACTCTTCTATATTTCTGTATGGTAGTAGGAATGAATTCCAGGGAGTACTGTCAACCAAAATCTCTAAACCATTAGATGGTTTAAATCTGGGGATAGTATGTTAGTGTAACTTTAATTTGCTTCTATAATAAATAGTACATGAACAGAAGAAAAAAATAAACTAGTTTCATGTATTAACCTTGGGATACTGAAATAAGTTTATACTTTAAATATGTACATACATGTAAACAGAAATGTTGTGCAAACTTAAGAGAAGATTTGGTTTAATTATAATGTAAGTTAAACCTGAAGCGATTATTGTTTTATTGAACAACAATAACAATACTAAAATTTCTCTACTGCATCATGAAGGTGTCAAACTGTGCTCAGACTAAAGTTAGCAAGAAAGCTAAACTGCCCAAAATTGATGCTAAGAGAAATAGAATGCTTCTGAGTAAATGAATTGGATTGTTATTTCCTATGAAGAAAAATTCCCACTACTGTTATGAAGAAATTATAAAAACCAGAATGAGATTTTAAAGAATACTTCTTCCCTTTAATGGATGAACATGTTCAAATATTCAGTAACAACACTATTCATGTGAAATGATTATGTAGGAGTATTACTACTGTAAAGAGGAGACTTATATTATTCATTGGCAAATATTAAAAATTTTGTTCCAACAGAAAATTTACACAAAATTTTACTAGAGAAATACATTTAAGGAGGAAACATAGAGCCAACATAAACCTTTCTATAATAGTGGATAACCAAGATGATTCTATTATGCTCCATGTAGATAAAAAAAAAAAAAATTATATCCTGGAAAACAGTCTCTATTTTGTTTTACAAAGAACACAATAGAGGTACTATGAAAGGGATGATTTAAACTCTTGACAGTCAAAGGGGGAAATAGTAAAACAGAATGCTGGGATAAAACTACGATCTCAAAACAATACTATTAGTCTTCTTATTTGGTGTCGAATTAATAAAAATAAAACAAATAATTAAATTCGATACATTTGAAACCACTGAATAATATTAACAACAGTATAAGGTCAGAAGTGTATTAATATGCCTGCATAAATAAACTCCATTATCCTGCACATAAAACAAGTGCATACAAAATGTGAGGCTCTAGATAAAAAAGGCGGGAAGAAATAAAATAATACAGTGACCCAATACCAGTTAGGAGTACTGGTTAAATTCGAGAATACTCCAGAGTCTATATATGTCCACACAAACTATGTAAATATCCAGGATATTAAAAACTAAGAAATCATAAATTACACAGTGCCAAATTTCTTCTAGAAATAAAAAAGGGGCGATTTATATGAATAAATCGAATCCGATTGTCGAGTAAGACAAACTACTCCATAAGTAAACTGAAGATTTGTTCTAGCCATGTGGAATGACGATTTTCTGGATGATAATAGAGTACCAGCCTGAGAGAAAATTAACAATAACGTTAAGGGTTGAATATGGTAGTGTGATTGAAATATCAAGATGGAGAACATGGAAAGTGCTCAGTGACGGGCGTACCTACAAACAACGCAAACCAGAATGTAAACCACCAAGCATCGAATACGAATGGCACAGTAACCATTTAAATGACTTCTAATGGAATTAAATGAGAGTTTCTGTCGTACGAATACCTTGAACGAAGGGCATAAACCCTTGGCGTGAATACAATTCACTGCAAAATGTAAGCCAGAGGGGTGAGTAATAAAACTCGTTGATCAATCGCAAACTAATCTCGGTGTAAAATAATAACAGAGGAACGAATAGTGAGTTATGTATTTTAGTAAGAAGAAGAACTCACGAGAAATTTCGGATAGCTTCAGCGCCCTACATCGTGATAATCATTAACAAGAGGAAACTTTGTATATACAGGCATCGAATAAATAATATTGTCATACCGATGGAAAACATGTAAATATGTGAGAGGAAACTGTGCAAACCATCAATGAAAAAAAAATTTATATAATAAATAATACCACCATAAAACCACAAAGTAGTAGCGGATCGGTACATGAGAGGTTTAGGTAAAATTACATCTCCATTGTTTTCTGGCTTAAATAAATGTTAATAGAGAGGTTCGATATGGTGTGAAACCTCGGCAACAAGGGGTGCGATGGCGGATTCATCGTGTCGAGAGAAAGGTTTAAGAGGCTTAGCCGAGGTTCTAGAGCTGAGATGAAATGAAACAAATGAAAGCGCGGTAAAAAATCCATTGAAATAAATAGCAACGTCCATGCCCAAAACCCAGTCTCTGTCAGATGGCGAGATGCGGAAGGAGAGGCGAGACCCAGGTTGGGTGTAAAATCAAAAAACGATGAGTTTTGTCACTGAATCTGAAAAGATGTTTTCAGGATCCCTAAAGGCTAAATAATAAAATGGCACTGATACCCCAGAATATTATAAAACCACATCATAAATAAAAAAATAGTGAAATGGTAGGTGAAAAATCAAAAACTGGAAAATAGTATTAAAAAGTGTCATGCTACACGTGCACTACGGGGAACTAAATGGAATTGGTACATATGATCCCAATGTAATACAGCAGCATCCAAATCCCATGTGTAAAAGGTGATGTGTTCAATTTTGGTAAAGCTGAGACTACAGGCTATATATGGCCTGATTAATATAAATCAACGTTGATCATACATCTGTATAAATTAAGCATTATTATAAGGGTTTATAACCATAGATATAATCAGTCTATGAAGATTAAACATATGTTGAAGAATTATATATATGACAGTATTGGTAATTGATAATTAATCAATAGAAAAATTAAACAATGAAGATTAAGACTCCTCAAATATGTGCATATACCAAAATTTAATGAAAGGACAAACAAGGTATTTACAAAGCAAAGTGAAAATAGAAAATAATTTAATTAAATACCTTGAGATAGGCCTTGTTATATTAATAAAGGTGTTAATGGGTTATAAATGTATAGTCAAGAAGATATTGTTAATGAGAATTATAAAACAATATCAATTCCATATTTACTTCAAAATAGGCAAGAATAGAATAATATAATCTTAAATGATTGGTGTTTGAAGTTATATGCTACTATTGAATATTGTCTAGCGATAGTATTGCTTGAGGAGAAAAAAATTTGAATTAGAGTTATTTCATTCTGTTATTAAATTATGTTTAGCGCACGAGTTTTATTATTATCATCATTGTATAACTTAATTTACAGAAAAAAAAATCATACTAGATGCATTTTGTTTAAAAATGACAAATGTCTGGTTGAAGGAGATGAAATTTTTTTTGATCTGAATGATGGAGATAACATGCCAGATCCCAATGCTCCTTTGATGGCTATGTTGCACAGGCTGCAACGAGAAATGGCTGAGCTAAGAAGAGAGAATGACAGGCTGTCATTAGCTAGTGAGGAGCAGGAAAAGATGATAAGAGAACTGACCTTACGAAACATCCAAGAAGGTGAAGGTTCCAGAAAGAGGAGGAAATGCAAGTTCTCAGATGATTCTGAGGAAAATGACACTACTAGACATTAGTCTAAACAAAAGAAGGAATTACAGGGTGAATTTCGAAAAATTAAACCTCCCTCCTATGATGGGGAGAAGGAGGAAGATGATGAGGCATGGCTGTTGAATATGATTAAGTATTTCTAGGTCTATGAATATGAGATAAATCTGAAGGTCAGATTAGCTGTCTACCAATTGCAGGGTAAGGCTACCTTGTGGTGGGAGGAGACGAAAATGGTGCATGCCATTGATGAAAAAATAGTGACTTGGGAAGATTTCCAAGTCAAGTTTAAAAACTACTATTTGAGCAAACTTTATTATGATGATAAATCAAAGGAGTTCCATGAACTCAAATTGGGACAACTCACCATAGATGAGTTTGTCACCAAGTTCACAAATCTGCTCAGATATGTTCCTTATATTCGTGAAGAGAAGGCAAAGGTAAAAAGATTTTTGAATTGTTTGCCTGCGGTGTACAAGGAGAAAATAGAGTTCGATAATCCAAAAACTATGGATGAAGCAGTGAGAAAAGCTAGATTATGCTTCCAATAGTTTGAAGGAAAGAGTGAACATGGGAAGAGTTGGGTAAACAAGGGGGAATTCAAAGGGGAGAAACAGAAACCAGCTTACTTGAAGAATTTTGGTATGGATCATCAGCGGAAGAAATTTAACAAACCCAAAGAAAGTCAAATTGCTCAGTCCCAAGTTGGTTCAAAACAAATAGATGGGGAAAATAAGAAGGAAGGAGAAGTTAAAATGCAGGAACCTTTGAAATTTTGGGGTTGTGGAGAACCTCATCTTTTGAGGTACTGTCCACACTAAAACGTTCTGATGATTATGAGAGATCGAGAAGCTACCACAGTGAATGATATAGCAAGGAATATACCCACTATTAGTGTATCCTTGGAAAACCGACAAGAAAAACACCAGGCTTCTATGGTTAAGATGGAAGGTAAGATTTCTAACCAATCTGTTACAGTTTTAATTGATCTGGGTGCTTCTTTGACTTACATTAGTCCAAAACTTGTAGAGAAATGCAATCTTAAAGCTGAAAAATTTTAGCAGTCTTGGTTGGTCCAGTTAGCCACTGGCACCAAGCGAAAAGTAACTCATAAGTTACCTCAAACAACAATTAAATTAAATTATTTTCAGACAGAAGTAAATTTAAACATTCTTCCCTTAGGCTCATATGATTTGCTGATAGGAATGGACTGGTTAGAAAAGAGAAAGGCTATGATGAACTGTTGGGATAAAACTCTGCATTGCATAGACGAGGAGGGGAGACCCTTTATACTCAAAGGAAAACCAAAACCAATATCTGTAAGAAAAATATTAGCTCTGCAGTTAAAAAGAACAGCTAGAAAAGGATATCAAGTATATGCTGTGCATGTTGAAGAATTAGGACAACCACCTGAAGAAAACCTGCTAGACACTTTGCCAGTGGTAAGAGACTTTAAAGAAGTTTTTCCAAATGAGATTCCTCACCTTCCCCCCAAAAGAGAGATTGAATTTTCGATTGATTTGGTGCCTGGAGCAACCCATGTCTCCAGAGCCCCTTATCTGATGAGCCCCCCTTAACTCATGGAATTGAAAATGCAATTGCAAGAATTTATGGATAAAGTTTACATCTGACCGAGTGTATCTCCTTGGGGAGCATTGGTGATTTTCGTGAAAAAGAAGGATGGAATCTTTAGAATGTGTATTGATTACCATCAACTGAATAAGTTGACAATCAAAAATAGGTATCCATTGCCCAGAATAGACAACCTTTTTGATCAGGTGAGAGGGGATTTAGTGTTTTCTAAAATTGATCTGAGGACTGGTTATCACCAACTTAGAATTAAGGAAGAGGACATCAGTAAAACAGCTTTTCGAACCAAGTATGGTCACTACAAATTTGTAGTCCTACCTTTTGGCTTGACAAATGCCCCTGCCACTTTTATGTGGTTAATGAAAAGCATTTTGAACAAGTACTTAGTTAAATTTATACTAGTGTTCATAGACGATATTCTAGTCTATTCAAAAAGTGTGGAAGAGCACCAAGAACACTTAAGGATAGTTTTGCAAACTTTGAAAGAAAACCAGTTATATGCCAAATTCAGTAAATGTGAATTTTACAAAGACAAGATTCAATACTTGGGGCATATTATTTCAGAACAAGGATTGGCTATTGAACCTGAGAAAATAAAGGCTATTAGAGAATGGCCGGTGCCGATTGATGTTTCAGAAATGAGGTCATTTATGGGGATTGCAGGTTATTATCGAAGGTTTTTGGAAAGATTTTCTGCAATAGCATATCCCATCACTTCACTACAAAGGAAAGGCACCAAATTTGAGTGGACTGAAAAATGCCAAAAAAATTTTAAACAACTAAAATTAAAACTTACTACAGCCCCTATATTGAAAATTGTAGATCCTGACAAAGAGTTTGTTGTGTGCATGGATGCATGTAGAGAGGGATTGGGAGGAGTTTTGTTGCAAGAAAATTCTGTTATTTCATATGAGTCTAGGAAACTTAAGAAACATGAACAGAACTATAGTGTATATGATTTGGAATTGGATGTTGTAATTCATGCCTTGAAGATGTGGCGACACTATCTTCTTCGGAAAAAATTTACATTGATGACAGATCATATTAGTCTCAAGTATTTCTTTTCTCAAACAGATTTGAATGCTCGACAAGCCAGATGGCTGTCTTTTCTGAGTGAATTTGATATGGACATAAAACATATCAAGGGGAAAGAAAACAAAATTGCTGATGTGCTAAGCAGGAATGCTTTCCACAACATAAGCAGCATTGGGAGTAGTGCTAGCTTTGATTTAGAAGAACTAGTTAAAAAGGTAGCAGATCAAGATCCAATCTATGAGAATCTACAAGTGAAAATGCTGAAGAAAGAAATGGATGAATACACTCAAAACCAAGAAGGGCTGATCTGCTATAAAAACATATTGTATATCCCCAATGTAGAGTCTTTGAAGAAAGAGATCCTAGATGAATATCATAAATAGCCATATTCAGGACATCCTGGATATCAGAAAATGATTACAACCCTGAAAAAGAAATTGTTTGGCCAGGAATGAAAACAGATGTAGCAAACTATTTAGCTAGATGCATGGAATGTCAACTAGTCAAAGTTGAACATCATCATCCATCTGGTCTTTTAAATCCCTTGCCAATTGCAGAATGGAAAGGGGACACTGTTTCCATAGATTTCATAACCGGGTTACCCAGAACAAAATACCAGCATGACTCAGTGATGGTTGTGGTGGACACTTTAACAAAATTTGCACACTTTATACCTGTAAAATCTACTTTTGGGACAACCCAAGTAGCAGATGTGTTCCTAAAAGAAATAGTAAGGCTACACGGGGTCCCAAAGATGATTATTTTAGATAGAGATGCTAAGTTCACAGCTGCCTTTTGGAAAGGTCTGTTTTGGGGTATGGGCACTAAATTGAATTTTACTACTGCTTATCACCCTCAGACGGATGGTCAAAAAGAGAGAACAAATCATATTGTGGAGGATATGCTGAGAATGTATGTGATGGATAGGCCATCAAAGTGGGAAGACTACTTGCATTTAGTTGAATTTGCTTATAACAACAACTATCAATCCTCCATCAAAATGAGTCCATTTGAAGCACTCTACGAGAGAAAGTGTCGTACTCCTTTAAGTTGGACCCAACCTGAAGATAAACTAGTATTGGGGCCGGATACTTTGCAAGAAATGGAAAGGATTGTCAAAAAAATACCGAGAAATATCAAGACATCACAAGATCGACAGGAAAGCTATGCTGATAAGAAAAGAGTGCATCAAGAGTTCAAAGTGGGTGATCATGTGTATTTGTGTATTAAGCCAAAAAAGAGCACACTTTATGCTTGAAGTTGTGCAAAATTGGCTCGTAGATATTGTGGGCCTTTTGAGGTGTTAAAAAGGGTGGGACCAATGGCTTATAAGTTGGCCTTACCACCCCATGTTAAAGTTCATGATGTGTTTCATGTTTCGTTATTAAAAATATATGTACATGATGCTTCTTACATTGTTGATTAGAGTGTGATACAGGTGGAACCAGAAGGGGAGTTCCTTCCAGAGCTGATTCAAATATTGGAGTGGGAAGAAATTGAATTGAGAAACTGAACAGTAGAAAGAGTAAAGGTGCAGTGGAAGCACTTTACTGCTAAAGAAGCTACATGGGAAAGAGAAGCTGAGATGACAGAAAAATATACATATCTATTTTCAAAATGAACTCTAGTAGTTAGTTGTTAACACCGAGGATGGTGTTTGCTTTCAGAGGGGGAATATGTAACACCCCTAGTTTTAAGTTTTCAAATTAGAAATTGGAACTGCAGTCCAAAGGGGAGTGGACCCCAAGGGATAATTATTGTGTGAATGTAATTAATTATTTAATTATGAAAAATAAATAAAATATTTCTGTGCATATTGACCAAATGTGATCTTTGAGATCACTTGCCAAATACATAAGGTATGGAAAGAGGCTAAGACTTTCCCCAAAAATCTTTCAAAAATCCTTGAAATAATTTATTTCTAATTTAATTTTTTGAGGGAAAATCTAAATTTCCCCAATGATGTGGAGAGTAGTTGGGAAGAGGTAAAAAGTTGGAAAAGCAGAAAGTAGCTTTAAAGTCTCAGAAAAGGGAAGCCTAGGCAAACAGGAATAAAAGCATCCTGTAATTCTGGACACAGAATTAGAAATAGGCTTTGGGGAGCATAAGCTTAAATAAGCCACTCTAAAACAGATTGGGGTTGGTCTGTTCTGGGAGAGGATCTCAGCTCGGGGCTGAGTTCTGTGGATAAAAGAACTCTGAGGTTGGGAGGATTGGTCATCACAGAAGTGGTATGCACACAAGTTTTATTAATAATTAAATTAGATGCTATTAGACAATAGTGAAAAGTGTTGTAATGGTTATTTCAAGTTTAATTGTTGTGTTAGGATATTTCCTTACTTTTAACAGAATTGAATAGAAGAAATAGCTCTTCTAAATTTCTGTATGGTAGTAGGAATGAATTCTAGGGAGTATTGTCAACCAGAATATCTAAACGATTAGATGGTTTAAATATGGGGATAGTATGTTAGTGTGACTTTAATCTGCTTCTATAATAAATAGTACATGAACAGAAAAAAAAATTAAACTAGTTTCATGTATTAACCTTTGGATACTGAAATAAGTTTATACTTTAGATATGTACATACATGTAAAGAGAAATGTTGTGCAGACTTAAGAGAAGATTTGGTTTAATTATAATGTAAGTTAAACTTGAAGAGATTATTGTTTTATTGAAAAACCATAACAATACTAAAATTTCACTACTGCATCATGAAGGTGTCAAACTGTGCTCAGACTAAAGTTAGCAGGAAAGCTAAACTACCCAAAATTGATGCTAAGAGAAATAGAATGCTTTTGAGTAAATGAATTGGATTGTTATTTCCTTTGAAGAAAATTTCCCACTACTGTTATGAAGAAATTATAAAAACCAAAATGAGATTTAAAAGAACACTTCTTCCCTTTAATGGATGAACATGTTCAAATATTCAGTAACAACACTATTCATGGGAAATTATTATGTAGGAGTATTACTACTGTAAAGAGGAGACTTATATTATTCATTGGAAAATATTGAAAATTCTGTTCCAACAGAAAATTTACACAAAATTTTACCAGAGAAATACAGTTAAGGAGGAAACATAGAGCCAACATAAACCTTTCTATAATAGTGGATAACCAAGATGATTCTATTATGCCCCATGTATATAAAATATATATATAATATATATATATATATATATATATATATATATATATATATATATATATATATCCTAGAAAACATTCTCTATTTTTTTTTACAAAGAACACAATAGAGGTACTATGAAAGGGATGATTTAAACTCTTGACAGTCAAAGGGGGACATAGTAAAACAAAAGGCTAGGATAAAACTACGATCTCAAAGCAGTACTATTAGTCTTCTTATTTGGTGTCAAATTAATAAAAATAAAACAAATAATTAAATTTGATACATTTGAAACCACTGAATATAATTAAAAATAGTATAGGGTCAGAAGTGTATTAATATGCCTGCATAAATAAACTCCATTATCCCACACATAAAACAAGTACATACAAAATGTGAGGCTCTAGATAAAAAGGTGGGAAGAAATAAAATAATACAGTGACCGAATACCAGTTAGGAGTACTGCTTAAATTCGAGAATACTCCAGAGTCTATATATGTCCACACAAACTGTGTAAACATCCAGGATATTACAAACTAAGAAATCATAAATTACACAGTGCCAAAGTTCTTCTAGAAATAAAAAGGGGGCAATTTATATGAATAAATTGAATCCAACTGTCGAGTAAGACAAACTACTCCATAATTAAACTGAAGATTTGTTCCAGCCATGTGGAATGACGAGTTTCTCGATGATAATAGAGTACCAACCTGAGAGAAAATTAACAATAACGTTAAGGGTCGAATTTGGTAGCGTGATTGAAATATCAAGATGGAGAACATGGAAAGCGCTCAGTGACGGGTGTACCTACAAACAACGCAAACCAGAGTGTAAACCACCAAGCATCAAATAAAAATGGCACAGTAACCATTTAACTGAGTTCGAATGGAATTAAATGAGAGTTTGTGTCATACGAATACCTTGAATGAAGGGCATAAACCCTCGGTGTGAATATAATTCACTGCGAAATGTAAGCCAGAGGGGTGAGTAATAAAACTCGTTGATCAATCACAAACTAATCTCAGCGTAAAAGAATAACAGAGGAACAAATAGTGAGTTATGTATTTCAGTAAGAAGGAGAACTCATAAGAAATTTCGGATAGCTTCAGCGCCCTACATTGTGATAATCATTAACAACAGGAAACTCTGTATATACACGCATCGAATAAATAAGATTGTCATGTGAATGAACACATATAAGCTCAAGGGAAGGAGGGATAATACATTCATCAACGAAAAAAATTTATATATAACAATAAACTTCATACATAAGGCAAAGTAGTAAGCGGATCAATACCTGAGCGGTTTAGTAGAATTTACATCTCCATTCGTGCTACACGGGAAGCAAATCATAATAGAGAGGTTCGATGACGAAACCGTTGTAAACAAAGAGGTGCGATGGCGGAACCATCGTGTCCAGAAAGGTTCGAAGGGGGAAACCTTCGTACGTTCCAGAGCCGAGATGAAATGAAACCAAATGAAGCTCAGTAAAGAAAATTTGTGAAATAAATAGAAACGTCTATGCCCAAAACCCTAACCAATCCTCACCATCCATATGGCAAGATCTGAAGGAGGCGTACTCCAAGTTGGGGTGTAAAATCGAAAAATGATAATTTTTAATGTCGATCTCAGAAGAGATCCTTTTCAACGATCCCTAAAATTTAATGTGCGATGACGCCAAAGTACCAGAATGCCCTCGAGAACCACATCATAAATAAAATAATTTGAAATGAACTGGAGTGAAAATCCCGACGAAGAATAGTACTGATAAAAAAATTAATAAGCTTTGGTGTTGCACTACGGGAATTAAATGGAATTGATGCATAGAGATCCCAATGTAATACATGTACATGCAATTCCCACTTGGTGTAAGGTAGGTATGTTAATTTTGACTCGTGAGACCCTAAGGCCATATGTAAGCTAGGGTTTGTATAAATCAAAACGTTAGATGTACATACATATAGGTACCAAACGTGTTATAAGGGTTGCGACCATGAATCGTAATCGAGTCTTATTCGAAAGTTAAACCATATGGTAAGAGAATTATA
>JAXQQM020092199.1:0-38943 GCA_034641835.2 Pinus albicaulis
CTCTCTGAAAGTACCAAAGATAAGGAATCTGTTGTTGGTAACCCAGATAGGGATTGCTTTGAAAAGCAAATGCTTAAGGATTCGGTTGACCAAAACCTGGATATGGTACTTGTTGAAATGAAGTTTGAGGTATTTGTGCCTAAGCCTACCAAGGGGTTTGTCCACCAATGTTATAACCCAAATTAGAATAATTTGGATTCGGTTGATAGGTATAACTAGTTTGTGGATGTGACATCCCATAAAATGATAAACAAGCTTGTGAATAAATTATTCCTGATACAGATTGTTGTCAATTAACCAAAGGATATGGAGTCTGTGGACCCAATATTTGAGGGTATTGTGTTGAAGGACCCACTTGATAAGGTTGTTGTACAACATTTTGATTCTGTAAAATGGATAAAGATGTATTAGCAAGTGGAAATGATGTGGGTGTAACAGGTTGAACTGGTTGATAGGAGTGTATAATTGTTTGTGGTTGGATAGGTAGAGTGGGCTACCATTGAAAAACATTTGTTTCGACATTAGATTGAACAAAAAGTGACAGAGTATTGTCATAGTGTAATGCACTGAACAAATGTGCACATTAATATTAAATGGAGCAAGAAATTATGTTAAACACACCACTACATTTGGTCAAAATTTTGACACTTTAGTTCTGAAACTTTTGACGTATTGTCAGAAATTCCCCAATTTTTATCAAATTTTCAAATCTCTCCCACAACCGTCGCTATACCGACGTTTGGAGAAAAGAGTCAGTATTGCGACATTTGGAGACAAGTGTCGATATTGCGACGTTTGGAGAAAAGTGTCGATATTGCGACGGTTTGGAGAAAAGTGTCAGTATTGTGACGTTACAGAGAGAACTGTCAGATTTTCAATGTTTGGAAAGAAGTGTCGGTATTGCGACAGTTTTTGAGAAAAGTGTCAGTATTGCGACAGTTTGGATAAAAGTGTCGGTCTTGCGATGTTACAGATAAGACTATCGGATTTGCAACGTTTGGAAAGAGCTGTCAGTATTGAGACAGTTTTGAGAAAAGTGTTGGTATTGCGATAGTCTGGAGAAAAGTGTCGGTCTTGAGACATTACAGAGAGAACTGTCAGATTTGCGACATTTGGAAAGAAGTGTAAAATCTTCCACCTATTAATTCTCAAATGAAGAATAGATCTACTCCCCACTTTATGATAACAACATAATGTTTTTCTTCTCTTGTTTTGTCTATTTGTGTTCTCTTTTATTTACGTCAATCTAAATTTTATCCTTCTCCATGAGTGAGAGTGCTCTGTGTGTGCATTCTCTTTATGATATTGTGTGTGAAGTGTAGTCTCCTCCTTGAGGATGTTTATATTTTCATTAGGTCATTGAAATTGTCTTTGCTTGTGTGGGTTAGTAATATTTTTCGCCCCTCTTCCTTCTTCCCTATAATGGTTCTTTCACGTTTGACTGTGGAGAAAATGTTGTGTGTTAGGACTTCCTTCCTCCCCACGACTTCCTGTTGGTTTACTTCTCTGTCCCCCAACTAACAATGCAACCCATCCTCTATTTAACTTTGTCATTTCTACCTTATATATTTGTCCAAGGTAGGAATGGTTCTTGTGTTCTTTTTTCCCACTCCATTAATTTGTAAAACCAATCCATTTATGGCACACTTTCCAACATTCAATGACTATTGGGAAACAAGTCAAGCTTACTTCAAATCCCAAGAAACCTCCTTCCTAAAAATCTAGAATATGTGTACTAAATTCTCAATTCCTTTTAATTATAAATCAAAATATATGAAATAATCATAATGAAGGGGAATTTTCCCTGGGCCGTCAAGAAAACCTGATCTTTGAATGCAACTATTACAACCTAATTGCATCCTTGCTTGCATAAGTTCCTACTATGCATTCAAATTTCATAATTGATAGTGACACGACCAACTGCCACTTACTCATCCATATTTTAGCTCCATTGAACAACTTGATTACATATTAGTTAGTTGACACATTTTGTTTAGATATCCAATCCAATTGTCATCTAAAAATATTTGTACAATTGTTTTATTGTCATCCTCGAGTCTTTGATTGTCGTAGATATGAACATCACTTGAACCACACAAATATTTTAATAATATTTTGGTAACAAATTAAGGTTCTTTAATAGTTTTTATCATGTATATGCTTAATACTCCCACTGTATGAGCAATATTCAGTCAAGTGTAGACCAATGCATAAATTAGAATAGATGCAAAAAATGCAGATGAAATAGAAGCCATGTCCTCTCTTCTTTCTTATGTCTTTGTAAATTGACCAACAATCAGTATTTCCCTGACATGAATTGGTACCATTATAGGTTTACAATATACATGTTGAAACGCTTCAAGGTTGTCACAACTTTCTTTCTCTGATTTACCAATAGTTTCTTCACTATGTAGTATTTTGATGATATCCATTCCAAGAATGAAACTTGCAATATTGAGATCCTTCATGTCAAATTTAGAGGATAGTTACATCTTCACTTTCTTGATCGCACCCATGTTGTTTCCAACTAGTAATATGCTATCAAAATACAACACTACATATATGAAATACCTACCTTTCGACTTGAGATATACATAGTGATCAATTTGGCTTTTAAAAAATCACAATCCCTATATGTACATGTCAAAATTATGGTACCATATCTTAAGTGATTGCATCAAACCATAAATGAAAATTTTCAACTTATATACTAACTTCGACTTTCCCCTTACTACAAAAATTTCAGGTCATTTCATGTATATTCTTACTGTAGGTCACCATGTAGAACTGTTATATTTACCTCCAGTTTTCATATCTTGAGATAAAAATATGTGACCAAAGACATTAGTAATTTAATGAAATTTAATTTTGCAATAGGGGAAAATATCTTATTGAATTTGACTCCCTTGAATTGGTAATGGGAATATCCTTTTGCCCTAATTCAAGCCTTGTATTTCCTAACCTGATCTATTGAATGCAAATTTTCCTTTAACACCCATTTGAAACCAACATTATTCCTTCTAATAAATAACTTGGCCAAATCCCGTGTCTTATTTTTATGCAAAGAATCCATTTCTTCATTCATAGCTCTTGACCAAAGTTAACCATGTATCAAGTTGATTCTCTCCTAAAATATCCTAGGTTCATCCTCAATGGAAGATAACAAAAAGAAGACCAAAAAGCATGTTGGGTATACCTTTCAAGATATTTCCTTAATCGATTAGACCTCTGTAGAATCAAAGTTTGATGTTCCAAATCTTTGGCTGAATCTGTTGACTCATCTAAGTCACTTTCCTCCAACTGCAAGTCCAATAATAAATTCTATTTTCCTTCTTTTTTGAAGTATCTTATGTTTTATAATTACACCTTACTTCCCTAAAATCACATTTGACTATAAACTATCTTCCTTGTCACATAATTCCATATCTTATATCATTTCATTCCATCCTTATAGTCTATGAAAATACACTTTATTTACTTGTTATCCAATTTGTTCCTCTTTTCCATTGGAACATGGAAAAATGCATCAAATCCAAACAATCTAAGATGTGCGAGTGATGGTTTCTTACAAAACCATACTTCATGTGGAGTATTGTCACCAATGTTGATGATGAAGACCTATTCACTAGGTAACACACAATGTTGATTTTTTTTGTGTATAATTCTTATACTGCTTCTGAATTATTGGACACACTCCTTCACTTTTCCATCAACATCTTATTCATTCTCTCAATGAATTTATTTTTCTAAAGAGTGTATGGAGTTGTTGTTTGGGGAACTTTCCCATGTTGTTCACATATTTTCTTAAATTATTTACCATATAATTCACTTTTTTTATCGATTATCATAACCTTTACCTTTCTATCTATTTGGTTCTCCATAAGAGATTTGAACTCTTGAAATTTATTGAAAACCTTAGACCTCTCCCTTAAGAAATATATCCATGTCATCTTGGAGAATTTATCAATGGAAAAAACATAATATATGGATAGACATATTCATTGCATTAGTACTATCCCAAATAAATTACTATTACTTGTAGTAACAAATGGGAATTTAACACGATTTTCTTTTGCATAAATACAAAATTCACATAAAGTGACTTCTAGAGAGTTACAATACAAAACTTTGATCATAACTTTGCTTTGCATAACTCAAATTATTTTCTCTCCATTGTGTCACATCTTTTGATGCTACAACATGGTCTTGTTGACTAAGCAAGTGGGCTGACCCATACGTTTTATGAAAATTTTCACTATTGCAACCACTTTGGTCAATATGCCATTATAACTTGTATAATATACCAATCTGAACACCTCTCATCAACACCATCACACCACAATTAGTCTTACATGAATCTTTCTTAAATATGATATGCATGATTGCATCACCCATTTGAGTTATAAATATTAGATTCCTAGCTACCTCGAAAATATGTGGTGCCCATGACAATTTTCTACTCCAACAATCCTTTAGTACTAGTCAAATTTACCTTGACTAATAATCCTAGTGGTAGAGTCATCTTCTAGATATTCATCCCCTATGTCATATTCTTCATATTTTAAATACCACTCCTTACAGGGTGTCATACATGATATGATGAGGCTTGAGTGTCGGTATTGCGACGTTTGGAGATAAGTGTCGGTATTGCACCACAGAAAACTCGTTTGGGTCAAATCGTGTTAGGAAGGTCGTACCAAAAATGCTAAGTTGTGACTGCCTGTGTACTTGTGCACATTCATGTGACCCATTTTTCATTTTCTCCCTCATGCCTTCGACGTTCAGGTGGGTCAGGTCGGGTTGGGTCGTGTGATGTCGCCAAAGGAATGCGTTCGGGTCGGGTCAGTTCAAGTTGTGTTGTACTGTGAGGGTGCCCAAGGAAACATGTTCGAGAGGGTCGGGTCAGGTCGAGTCATGTGAGGGTGCGCAAGGAACATGTCCAACCAGGCTAGGTCCTGTCGGGCCATATCATGAGGGTGCCTAGGGAAATGCGTTCGTGTGGGTTGGGTCGAGTCGTATGATGTCATCCAAGGTAATGCGTTCAGGTCGGGTCAGGGTGGGTCGTACCATATTATGAGGGCACCCAAGGAAACATGTTCGGGTGGGTTGGGTTGTGTTCAGTCTGTTCAGGTTGTGTCATGTCATGAGGCCGCCCAAGGAAACGCGTTCGGGCGGGTCGGGTTGAGTTAGGTTGGGTCGTGTGAGGGTGGTTGTATAAAAAATGCTAAATTGTGACTGCCTATGTTTCTAAGGTAGGATGTATCAAAAATGCTAAGTTTTCACTGCCTGTGAGACTTGTGCATGTTCATGCAACCCTTTTTTCATTTTCTCCCCCATGCTTTCGACATTCAAGTAGGTCGGGTACTCGTGTGATGGAGCCCAAGGAAATGTGTTCAGGTCAGGTCGGTTTGGGTCGTTTCGTACTGTGAGGGCGCCCAAGGAAACACGTTTGGGAGGGTCGGGTCAAGTTGGGTCATGGAAAGCTACCCAAGGAACATGTCAAGTCGGGTCGGGTCATGTTGGGTGATGTGAAGGCGCCCAAGGAAACGCGTTCAGGTGGGTCGAGTCGGGTCAGGTCAAGTCGGGTCGGATGGGTTAGGTAGGGTTGTGCCGTGTGATCAAGGTTCCCAAGGAAATGCGCTCGGGTAGGTCGGGGTGGGTCGGGTCGGGTCGTGTGAGGGTACCTAGGGAAACACATTCGGGCGGGTCAGCTTGGGTCAGTTTTGGTCATGTGAGGGCACCTAGGTAAATGCATTCAGGCAGGTCAGGATGGGTTGGGTTGGGTCGTGTGAGAGTGGTTGTATAAAAAATTTTGAGTTGTGACCACCTATGTGCCTTGTAATACACGTTCGTGCAACCCATTTTCGATTTACTCCCTCATGCCTTCAACGTTCGAGTGAGTCAGGTTAGGTCTGGTCGTGTGATGGTGCCCAAGGAAATGTGTTCGGGTTGGGTCGGCTTAGGTTGTGCCGTACTATGAGGGCACCCAAGGAAACACATTTGGTAGAATTGGGTCAGGCCGAGTTATGTGAGGAGCCATGTTTAGGGTTACAATGACTATTCTCAATAGCTATAAACCCATTATTTGCTTGACCCGACACCGATTCAGGGGACTTCATCTGATTTACCAACAAACAATGGTGATATAAATGTTTGTACTCATGACATATTCAACATCTAAAGGGTATACGTACACTCATAGTTGAGTGTCTTCTTCCATGACTCATCTTGAAATTAGATATCTATTGATTTTGGAAGGGGTCAAATATTTTCATGTATACACATATGCAGACATGTTGTAATGTGCCACAACATAATGAATGGATTCATGTGGTTTACCTTTCCCTTTACTGGGTGTTTTACCATATTCAATGAAGGATTGCGCAATTCCACTACCATAGGAAGCACACCATTGAAATAAAATTATGATACCAAACAACACATAGTGATGGAACAATGCTTGGTGATGAACCAATGATCCTTCCAATAAATGCATATTATAGGGGTATCATTCCAATGAACGAAGGGAAAAAGTAGAGATAATGCAGTGGGAATGGAGGGGATATCAGGAAAGAATATAGGGAGGAAAATTGAAAAGCAAGAAGAAATCGAGGGAAAAAATCAAGCGTGCTGATGGTAGAGCTTAGGCCCAGAAAACAATGGGATAGAGTTGCAAGACTTGGATCCCTTCTCCTTTTATTAAGCATGGATATTGCTTGGCTATCTAGGGTTCCTAATTAGATAGAACGGTGGAGGTGTGGAACCAAAAGCTCTATAATCCCTCATAGCTATTGGGTGGAGGAAGATGTCCTCTGGAATCCCAGAATATGTCTGCAGGCGGAATCCAGAAGGTTGGAGGTGTGTGAAAAAAACCTTTGTAATCCATAATGCCTGGATATTAAGGCAATGTTATGATCCTCATTATCTAAAAATATTACATGTTTGGCATGGTTGTGGCATGTTGATGTTTAGATGAAAACTAGAACTTGTAGCCCTTGATATGCTAGGGGTTACCTTGATATTAACGATGGTGTATTCATACTCCTTATGAATAACCAATAAAGGGTCAAGGAAATTGACCAATATGTTGTCAAGTTTTATCTTATCCACCTTAGCCACATACATGCAATCCTCACACTTTAGAAACCTAATACATGTAATTCTTTCCACTTCGACTTCCTCTAGTGTCATGTCACCCAAAATTGAACTTGGTGGCATATTAATTAAATAATATTTGCAACAACTGCTTCAGCTCAAAATCCTTTTCTTAAGATAGGTTTTCAAGTTTTGTATTATCCACTTTAGCCACATACATGCATGTTTCACACTTCAAAAACTTAATATGTGCAAGAGAGGGCTTCTTTCCACTCTAACTTCCTCTAGTTTCATGTCACCCAAAATTGAACTTGGTGAAATATTAATCAAATAATTAGTTGTAGCAACGACTTCAACTCAAAATCCTTTGTTTAAAATAACATTCTCTCTCATGCTTCACACATTTTTTTATCAAGGTTTAATTTGGTCTCTTAGCATGGCCATATTTCTTGACACCATGTGGAGTTGTCTCCAAGCATGCAATTCCCTAAGATTTTCAAAATTCCTCAATTTCTTAGGAGCAATATTTACCACTGTTGTTAAGTTTTAATCTTATTCCACACTTGTAGCAGAGATTTTAATTGTAATTGTTGATTTTTAAAGGGATACTACATCCTATAAGAATATATGGTTAGGTCGAGTCATTTCATTTGACGACACCCACCCAAACATGTTCAGGTCGGGTCGTTTCGTTTAAGGGTGGCCTATCGAATTTGCTAAGTTGTGACCACATGGGTGCTTTGTGCATGTTCGTGCAACCCGTTTTTCATTTTCTCCCTTGTGCCTTCATTCAGTCGGGCGCGTCGTGTGAAGGTGCCTGCCCAAACGCATTCGGGTTGGGCTGGGTCATTTCATTTGAGGGAGGTTGTATAAAATTTTCTAATTTGTGACCGCACGGGTGCCTTCTGCACATTTGTGTGGCCTGTTTTCCATTTTCTCCCTTGTTCCTTCATTCCCTCGTGTGCATCGTGTCATCTTGTGTGAGGGCACCCTCCCAAACGCGTTCGGGTCAGGTTGTTTCATTTGAGGGCGACCGTATCAAATTTGCTAAGTTGTGACTGCACAGGTGCCTTGTGCACGTTTGTGCGGCCCGTTTTCTATTTTCTCCCTTGTGCCTTCACTCAGTCGGGCACACCATGTCGTTTCGTTTGGGGGCGCCTGCCCAAACCCATTTAGGTCGGGTTGCTTCAATTGAGGGCACCTGCCCAAATGAGTTTGGGTCGGTTTGTTTCGGTTGAGGGTGCCCGCCCAAATGCGTTTGGGTCAGGTCGTTTTAGTTGAGGGCGCATGTATCAAATTTGCTAAGTTGTGACCGCACGGGTGCCCTGTGCACATTCGTGTGGCCCATTTTCTGGTTGATCCCTTGTGCCTTTGTTCGGTCGTGCATGCCGTGTGAGGGCGCCCACCCAAACGTGTTCGATTCAGGTCATTTTGTTTGAGGGTGTCCATATCAAATTTTCTAAGTTGTGACTGCACGAGTGCCTTGTGCATGTTCGTATGGCCTGTTTTCCATTTTCTCCATTGTGCCTTTGTTCGGTCAGGCATGTCGTGTCATTTCATTTGAGAGCGCCCACCGAAACCCGTTCGAGCTAGGTCATTTTAGTTGAGGGTGCCCATATCAAATCACCTAAGTTTATGTTATATTTATATCTTACATACCTTTCCTGGGCCAACATTATATAACTCTACTTCACTAGGATGAACATTAACTAAGGCTTCACGTATGCATCCACCAAATCTGTGACATTAATGTACTCCCTAATACATTTACCTTCAAGAGTATTGTAATATGTTCCTTTAACGCACATTGATATATTCCTTTCACCCACTTTGGTAAAAGGAAGAAAGAAACACTAAAAAGTTTATAATAATCTATATGTTCACAATTGAGTTGATCTATTAAAGTTAAGAATTTTAATCATCCTCGAACATTAATTCTAATGATTTTAATGTCTAATTTAATCCAGACAAAGGAAAAATTAAATTTGGGGGTAGATATGTTTATTATTTAATAAATTGAATTTTAAATTTTGACTACACAAGGGCATCTGTCGGTCTTCCCTGCACTGATTATTATGCTTCTCATACATTTAACAATTTAGTTTCTTTCCCGCGTGCTCTATTCTCCTTCCCCAAAAGCTAGACTTGCATCTATCTCCTTCCCCACAGCTAGACCCCACTCTATGTCGCTCTATTGATTTGCAAGGCTTGCATCAGTGCAGGGATTAATCTGATAGGGTCACGTCAAAGGAAACATTGATCTGCTAAGGCGACATTGAAGAAACTATTGACTTAATTGCTACACGGAAAAATGGTAATGTGGTTTCTTAATTCTCCAATAGTAGTGTTTTTTTTGCATGAAAAATGTTTGAAGAAACTCTGTGTGTCTATTATACTTTATAAATGAGAAGAATATGCCATTGTTATGATTACAATTCACTGTTATGATTACAATGCCCTCTAACCTTCCTCCATAAGCTACTATTCATTGTGGCCCATAACAGAGGAATAATTACCATAAAACAAACACAGAAGTACCCTTAACCTCTCCTCACACTTGCATCTTAGTCCTGTAAGAAGTACACACCCTAGAACAGAGAGAAAGTTGTCCTTCTTGCTCCATGCTAGCTTCAATTCTTCGCTATAAATTTCAAAGGTATTTTCTTGATGAGATTTCTCTTGGATGATTCAAAATGGGATGATAAGAGAATTAAAGCTTAACAGCTGAATAAATCAGTGATCATTATATCCAAAATTTGATGGAGTAAATGGCACCTTCTGAAATATGATCCGGCCTAGGATTTGGTACACTTAAGTGATGCCCAAGACAGTGACTTCTTAGATATGAAACTCAACTTCTAATGTAGAGACAGATAATATGAATGAAAAAACATACCTAATTTGAAGATGAGATCAGAACATGTTGAGCTTGAGAAACCTTACCACCTCATAAATGATCAGAAAGTTTCTCAATAAATTTAACCTTCCTGTGATAGATAAGAGGCTCAAGAAAGAGTCTCTTGATAGGTGATATGGATCTTCCTTCAAGAAAAAGAAGCCTTTCGTCTTCTCTGAATTACGGATCCATCTTTCATATATTATTTTTCTTAAATTTTTCATGCAAATTCTTAGGTAACCAGAGATAAATGGAATCATGTTTAGAGTCATTAGATCAATAGTCATGATTTTTCTTTTATCAAGTATTTTGACATGATCTTCCTTATAATAATTATTGGAAATAATAGCTCCTTCTGCAGACTTACTTTTAAGATCATAAAGTCAAATTTCCCAATGATCAATCAAAATTAGAGACTGTTCAGTCCACTCCATCAATGCTTCCTCGATGGGGTACTTCTATTCTTTGTGATTGTAAGAACTGCTGTAAGATTCTGATCCAAAGGGTCATAAACCAGTCCTTTAAAAAGGAAGAAAATTTCAAACATTGCAACCCATATATTCTTTCTAGACTTTTGTCTGCTTAAAAAAAAAACTTCCTCCAGATTCCCTTAAATAATGGTGGATCTAATCATCTATGCTAGATCCATTTCAAAGGATGAAAACTCTTCTGGCATGATTCAAAAATACTGTTACAGGTCTCAAGGATGAACTACGATATAAAAGGTTTCAACGAGACCGCCCCTTCAAAACTAAAAGAGGATTAATGCCTTTCTATACATTTGATAGAGAATATTAATTACTCCCTCTGCTTGATGGTGTGATTAAGATGTCTACACCTTAGGAGTATAACAACGATTCCACCAAACATCAACAATTTCCATTGAAGTTTAGGCTGTGTATATGAATGTGTTGATGATGTCACTTAGAGACTAGAGCATTTAAAGGAAAACAAGATAAGAGTCTCAATTTATTTCCTTCATTGAATCAGAGACTTGAATTAAGTTCTCTTGAAGTATAACAAACATCAAGCCCTGCCACTCAAATATTTCAGATTGATATTCGGACACTACCAATGCCTACATCATTAAACAAACTCAATCATTATGTCAATTCTCACACATTATAATATGACCACTTTATTCAACATAATGTCACGCAGACTTGTGAAAAGTACTGTAGTCTGATTCAGTCACAAGCATTATCTAGAATGTGCGTTTCAATGCACAAATCTACATGACTCAAATTACATTTCCAAACTCAATATTGTAATTCATATTAAGTTTCCTACTATGGGTAAAAGGGTCATGGGTGAAAATTTTCTAGATACTGCTTCAAATTTTTAGTTGTCGACAGCTAGATTTGAACAGTGCATTCTTTGAGTACTTCTAAAACATTGTGGGGTGAGACAATTTCGTATAGATCTTGTAATAAATTTGAGGCATCTATTTATGTGTTTGGAAAATCAAGGAATTTAGAAGATGACATTTCTCATGATCCATTTCCCTTGATGGTTAGTAGTGATATAGGCTTGTCTCAATGTGATGTTGTACAATATTTCAACATGAGCTAGATTTATCATGATATTATGCCCCAATCTTATCTAGATTCTGGTATCCTATCATGATGAGTTTTCATGTTCTAATTTTTTGGCCTCCCTTTTCAGTATTGAACATGATGGAATTTATCATAAAGTATCTTTTTCAAACCATGGTATTAGTAAAGAGTTATTTCAAGAGGAAAAAAATCCCAAAATAGGAACAAGTCACCAGGCTTCTTTCTGAAAATTAGTGATATTGCTGATTGAATCATCAATGGAAACCTCAATAGCTCTACTCAATAGACCTACTAGGAAAGATATTTAGTAGCACTTAGCAATCCCCTAATCCTAGCATATCTATTGCAGAAAATACTTAATTTTCCTTACTCCATCTTACTCAGGGAGACCACAAGCCTAAGCTTGTCTTTCCAGAGTTCAAAGCATCCATCTGGCAACATGCTCATCATTAAATCCATCCACTTTGAAGGTAATTTATCAATTAATCATGCAATTTCGTAAGCAGGAATGTCTTTTGCTATATATGCTAACAGGGTTCAATAGAAAACTCCCTTTGAGACTCAATATGTAATCATTAGGATCTTATTAATTTTATTCAAAGTTTGAAGGTAGTTTCAAAGGAGCTTCATCATCTAAAGGTCTTCAAATATTTCTCCAAAGTCTGGGCTATTACCTTTTCTTCAACAATCATTCCGATCCTGATTATCTATATTTATTACACAGTGATTTAATCAGCTATCCGAGTTATATTGTAAGATCTGAGTACCAGAATAGTTTTAGTGTAATATTTGCATGCTATAAGTTATATATAATAAAGAATCCATCGTATTATCACTGATCATACCGAGTTAAACTAGATTTGATATGCAGTCCCTCAACAAGACATATTTTCATTGAGGCACGACATGCTAATTAGTAATTACAACTGCAGCATATACATATACTCCATCTAGTAAAGGGTCTTGGTAAATTATAGTTAAAATTATCTAACCAGACTCTAACCATCACCTGATCGTATCTTAACTTGTAACCATAAATCCTTCATGTTGTATTCTATTTGATTCCATCATATTGTAGACAATATCAGCAGTGGAGATTCCTGTCTCCAATAACATGATAATATATCTTTGATACATCCAACTATAATTCTCAAAATAGCCTCAGATGTCATACAATAATTTTATCACCTATAAATTTTGATTTCTTCAAGACTTCCTTCAAATTTCCCTCTATATAGGGATATCATGGACCTTTCAGCTTCTTGATGCGCCATACTAAAGTATTCAACTCGAAATCTGAATATGTCCTTGATTCTTATGCCACCCAGATTTAGAGACATGGACCTTACTGTTCAAAACATTTGAATTGTCCTCCATCTTCATTTGACCTGAAATTTCATATTCTCTTGTTAGTATGGAATAATTGGACTTGGCATACTTCCACCTCATGAAAGTGATCTTTTGAAAATCAATGATTGTACTTCTGTTCATCATATGGACCCAGTGAAGTAGCTTTAGTCTCTGCAATATAAGTCATTAGTTCTATACATTAACATTATGTCTTACATGCTTTCTCAATAATGGAGGCTTTTCCTAATATCTTAGTGTTGAAAGCATCAACAGATGTATCAAGCTCTCAAAGAAATTTCACAAGATTTAATAATAGTACACAACACTATCGTTTACTTAACAATGTGACTCCAAGTAGAAAAAAAATATTCATGACTACAAGCCTTATGCAAGACTTGATAGAAGTGCTTTATATGGTCAATTACATCAGATCGAACAACTTCCAATCACGTTGACCAATTTATTTGTCAAATAATTCTTGTTTCCAACAATGTCTTACAGACTAAGGTTTCAATGCAATTGTATAGAAACATGTATTGTTGCAAAGGTTCTCTTCTGGGCAATAACCTTAGTCGAATGTCATAAAAAATAAGGCATAGTAGTAGTAGCAGACATAAACATGAGAGAAATGTGAGTTCAAGCCAACATTCAAAATGATATGTTATAGGTGTAGTGCATAAACAACTTTGCCAGAAACTCGTATAGGTTACAAACATACTCAGGTATATCCACATCGATTGAACTCCTAGTTTTTTCGTCATGGAAACTTCATATACTTGATTTATTTGAAATGGTTCTGGATTAATCAATTGATGACCGACTAACAATGATATATCATTTTCATTCATTTTATTTAAATCTCTTCCGGCTAGTTGCAATTGTATTTCCATTCCTTGTCTTTCCATATAAAATAGATCCTGCTCCAAGGATTTTCTTGACAAAGAAATGGTGAACATGCTCATTTAGATTTAATGAGGTTGTGTTAGATAGAGATTGCATTTAAGGAGCAAGTCAAATTGCAATACGTAGATCAATGCATCAGTGAATATTGAAAAAAGACTGAAACCTTGATTACATCTTTATATATCATCCATACTGTAGTGATTTTCAACCTCAAAAGAAACTTCAAGAATCATCAGATCAACTTTAGTGCAAGTCTGGAATGATCACCACAGATATCCATGATAATAGTCTCAGAATGTGGCCTCAGAATGATCAAAACCCTATTCAATTTGTGAGAAAACAAAAGCCATAGAAATAAAACTTATATAGACTCAATTGGACCTACAACCCATTCCAGTCCCAAAGCTAGAAAGAGAACAAAAAAAACACATTGAATGTTATCACTGTTGTGGATTTTGACCTTAGAATGACATGAGACATTCCAACTATGATGCCTAATTCAACAGAAGACTGGATTGGAAATCCAAACAAGTCAATCATCAATGCATCCACATTATCGAAAGTATTGACTATAGCATTCCCTTTAATAAAAAATTTTTTGGCATGGAAGATTAGCAATGAGGCTAAGGTGAAGGTCAGTATAGAGTATAGACCAATGGATAAGTAGTGGAGCTGAGTACAAGCTTCCAGAAGTATTGATAGACACATATTATGTTATCTCCCAAACTTCGACCTGTGCTTCAGATTCGTTTGATAAGACAACAAAGAATCATCACAAAATCAACACATAATTTTCTAAAATGATATCTTCAACCAGACCTATGACATAGTTCTGAGATGGAGGGCTGAAGATGCATTCAAACCTTGTTTTGAGGAAGGCCGATAGAACTTCTAATCATCATCAGTATATATATTACAAGTATACATAACCTGATGTATAGATATATCGAAGTTTCTCAAACAAAACTGTAGCTCCAACTCTCATGGACATGTGTCATGTGTTCATATTTCCGCATAGGCTGTGCCACAAATAGTTTCTTTTTTTTGCAAATATTGTGCCTTATAGCTTGGGCTTATCCTTGCCAGGCTCTGGTACCATGTTAAATTTTGTCTTAATATGTTATTTTCTTAGGATAGTTACTTCATTATCCCATTGGAAAATCTATTAGACCATAAGAGATTACTTTAATCATCACCACATGACAGTAACTAATGAAAAAACATTAAATGTAAGAGAAGAAGAAAAGCCAAGACAAATGAACATGAAGATATGGCACAACGCAAGGAAAAACCCCAAGATGGGGAAAACCCTTGATCAATTCTCCTTCTTATTATTATCAAATGTTCAACAGAGGATGAGAGAGTACATTCTATGTCAACATTGTATTGTCAATGTAATTACCAGGATCATAGTTCAAAAGCCAAATAAGCACCCCAAATAGATATATGCCATTTGATAATGCAACTCAAAGCCTCTAAGATCTTGTTCTCTTTTATTAGCCCATAAATTATGGTATTGTATGTAATTATGTTAGGCATGTAGTCATTCTCATTCATTTCTTCGAAGAGAAGGAAATCTTCATCCAATTTCCCTCCCTTGCAATATCCATTGACCAACGCATTATAGGTCACTACAGTTAGCTTTATTCCGCTCATTAAAGCTTCACTAAAAATCTCTTTAGCCTCATCTAATCTACCTACTTTGCAGAAATTGTCTACTAGAAAGGTGTAAGTATAAAAATTTGGCTTACAGCCCTTACTTTTAATTATACTCAACCACTCCAGAGCCTCTTTAATGCACAAACTTTATGTATTAGAAAGGTAAATTTAGAAATTATTTCAGTTTTCATTTTGTCTTTCCAAGTTATATATTTTTTACAAGTTTTCACATTTCTAATTTTATTGCAATGTGGCAGACTAATCGTGGCGGTACAGGAACAACCCGGAGACAGGATAATCATGGAAAGGGGCCAGCGCAAGAACATGTAAAATGCTAGCACTGCTCTATATTCAGGTATTTTAGTTATTTACATAATTGAAATAATGTTGATTTTTTTCAAATATGCAGACACATGTCCATGGTGCACCTGATGATTCCCTCAATGAGGAAGATTTTTCTTCATTTCTGTGTCCATTGTTGTTGCTACAAAAAAAGGTGCGAAAATCAAAGTTGGAATTTGAGTGTTTAGTAGACCTTACACCTCAAGCACCTGAAATACAAATGAGAGTTACACAACTTATGACCCAACTAGAAACATATAAGGTAATAATAAAAAATCAAAAGGATATTGTTTTATTCTGCATGAGATCTTGAATTTTCATAGTTTTATTTTTAATTTTTACATTAACTAAACTAACAAAAAAAATATTTTGTATGTAGCATTATCTGACACCTGCTACCCCCGGTGTTGGTGGTAGTGGGAGAAAAGGGCAAGGGATTGCCGAGTGACCCTCTCATACACCTTCTGTGCCTTTAGGTGGCAGCCAAGAAATGCACCCTGCCGAAGAAGACACCAAGCCAACTGCTGAACATATTGGCAGTGATGAGGCTGGTATGGCCAACTAAATTATTGTGTTTCCTGGAGATACACGTGTCACCTCCACAGAGACCATTGATGGCACATTTTTGGTGAACGATGAAGGTGTTCCTATAAAGCACGTACAAATCCTAGGTAATTTTTAATATTTTAAATATTTCATGTACTCTATCTAAAACATATTTTATCGTGATTTTTATTTTTAAATTAATGATAATACCTTTTTTCTATGTAGGAAACAATGAGTTCTATAGGTTTTTGGAGAGCAAGGCATTGATAATTTTTTTCCCAACAGGTGGAATTCCAAGAATTGCAACTGGAAAAAAGAACTTCTAGATTATCTAGAAGCCCTTTTTGGGGTGGGGACATTTGATAGAATAGCGGTGGCTTGGGTAGTTGGAAAATATTTGAAACATACCAGGGACACCTATAGGACACAATTGAAAATTGAATCTAGATACGAGCATCCTCTCACAGTTCCAGAGAGGGAGTGGAAAACACTCATCAATGATAGAAAAGAGAAAAGGGCCAAAAAAGAAGGAAAAATGCTAACTAAAACCGCAAGTTAAATTACAACTTTAATTCAATAGCCTTAATTTTCTCTATGTCTAAAATAAAAGTGTGCTACATCATATCTGACTTCAAGCTTTTGATGATAGGTTGCCTGACACCTTGAAGGGAACCAAAGCTAGGATTGAAAAAAGGGCCATCACAAGCTAGGCCAGGGTGGCTACTGGAAATTAGCCGCAAGAATTGTAAGTAGCTAAACATATTATATTTAATTGTATCGCCTTCCAAAATTTTTGTAATCCCATCAAATAACATTAAAAATATACAATCATCTATAATTTAGGGTGATGAATTTGGAACGGAAATGACAGAGGAAGGCAGATAGATCACTTTCCATTCCAGTTATCAAGCCGTAGTTGAACGTCGTAGAAGCTTGGGATAGGTCCGAAGATCCAGAATGCCTGATAAGGTAACATTTCAACCTTTCAATATGTTTGTTTTCGTCCATAAATTTAATGTCTAACAATTTTTTTTAAATCAGGAGAGAAACACTTTCAACGAGCCAAATAACCCAGTTGTAGAGAAGTGCATTGAGAGCAAAATATTTCCAGAATTACATGGTCCTCACGTGCAACCTGATCATTGTAGTGGGGACTAGGCCACCAATACTACTATCAGTGAGGGCCATGACGGTAATTAATTTCCACTTATAATTTTTTCTAATTATAGTTTGATGGTTTTCCTTATAACGTTTTTTGTTTAAATGATAGAGAATGCTGTACTTGAGGATCCTACCACCAGAGAGGAAGACAGGGAAATAGTTCCAATGGTGACAACTGGAGCACTAGGTAAATAATCTCATTGCAATTTTCATTATTAATATTACCAAACTAGTTCAATGATATTTAAAAAATGACAATTAAAATTTAATATTATCTATTTTTGTAGGCAATGCCCCGTCACTGCATGAGACTAGACATCATAAGTACGCAACTAGGTCAGCTCTACAGGAAAGGCACGAAACAGAAGTAGAGAACAATGATGTTGATGATGTAGTTAGGAGCTTTAGAAGTAGGAATACGAAAAAGAAAATTCGATAATCTAAAATATTGTATTATTATAAGACAAATGTTACCACACTTGGAACATTTTTTGCGTTATATTAAAAAATCATTTATCATACTATTTTTATGTCAAGCACTTTCAATGTTTTCTTGCGTACTTTTTGTTGCATTTCTTTTTTATTAGTTATTGAATATTTTTTTTTTGGCTCATGAAAGTAAAAAAATAAATATAGATTGGGTATTGGGGAATTGAGAGTGATGTGAGAGGGGGGGAGGGGCCATAAGAGCTTCCACCTTCACGTGGTTGGCCCTGTTTAGTAGAGAATAATTTATTGGAGCAATTTGATCTTGGAGCAAACCTCCTTCGATCCAACATAGCAACAAAAAGGTCACTATTGACTTAGTTTCTACTCTTTCAAATCATGGGAGGCTTGTTCCAAGTTTAGGCGACTCCAATAAATTGTTCTCGAAATGAAGAGGAGCTTATTCTGGTATTTTTTGACATTTTCAACATATGTTCTAACATTATCATAAGAATGAATCTTAGAGTAAAAACTACTACATCAATTACTTGTATTTATTGTATAGATAATTATGGAATTTGAATGACTTGGCAGCACAGGTACAAATTCTCTTGCATCATGAGAAATACAACTTGTCAACCAAGGTCATGTCCAGGACATTTTTGCTTGTGCACTTGACCAGGTTCGTAGTGTCACATTTTGTAAGTTCCTTTACAATTCATATTTCCATATCAAGCTTGTTCATGATTATTTTTTGGTTTTTTGTATGTGTTTTTTCATCTATTTGATTGTAAGCAACTCTGCATGTTCCCTGTTGTTCACTATGATTTCTCCATTTATAACTCTGTTGTAAAACCAGCTCCAAAAATAGAAGAAAAGAGATATCAATGGCTTATAAATAAGCCACTTTGAGGGGGCAACCTCCAATACATTACATGAGTGAACAATTCTTGGATGATTCAAATTACAAAACCTCCTTTCTATATATAGGAGTCCATGGGGCCACAATGTAATCCTAGTGGGGCCACAATGTAATCTTGGCCGACCTAACAATAATAATTTAAGGGCACAACAATAACAATATGGGGGTTACAAGGGTACAATAATAACAATAAGGGGGTTACAGCAATAAGGGACTATACTAGTAGTATAGGGACCTAACACACCCCTGTCCTTCAAAAAAGTGTTGTCCTCAATGCTTGAGTAGCTCTTGGTGCTTCTGTATAAAATTATCATCCTCCCATGTAGAATCTTCAGTGGGTAAGTTCTTCCACTTGATGAGATACTCTGAAATTGATCGATTTCGTAGCTTTCGAGTTCTTGTTTCCGTGACCGCTTCAGGTTCCAATATGATTTTTCCTTCCTCATAAATTTGTGGAAATATTGTTTGAACTGGAATATTTTCACCTATAATCTTATTTAAGCATGAAACATGGAAAATCGGATGCACTCATGAAGAAGCAAAAAACTCCAATTTGTATGCCATAGTACCAATCTTTTGCAACACCTTGTAAGGACCATAGTACTTTGGCAATAATTTATTATCCTTCTTAGCTTGCTTCAGGGACATTTGTTTGTATGGTTGCAGCCGTAAAAATACCCAGTCTCCTACACCAAAGCTTCTCTGACTGCGATGTTGATCTGCCTGTTTTTTCATTCGATTTTGTGCCAAATTCAGGTTGTCCTTTAAGAGTTAGAGAACTTCTTGTTGATGCTCGATGTGATCTTCCACTGCTTGAACCTCCAAATTTTCTCTTAAATATGATGTGTTGGATGGTGGATGATATCCATAAAGTGCCATAAATGGGGTCATTTTTGCTGCAGTATGGAAGTGTTATACCACCATTCAGCGAGAGGTAACCACTTGACCCATTGTGTTTGTTTATCAGATACAAAACAACGAAGATATACTTCCAAACATTTATTTATTGTCTCTATTTGACCATCGGATTGAGGATGATAAGATGTGCTATGAGCTAATTGAGTACGCAAACAAGAAATTAATTCCATCCAAAATTTCCAGTAAAAATGGGATCTCTGTCGCTCACAATAACCCTTGGGTTTCCATGTAGCTTTTGAATTGTGTCCATAAATGTAGTAGCAACTGTACTTGCTTTAAATGGATGAGATAATGCACAAAAGTGTGCATACTTGGTAACTCTATCAACTACCACCATGATGACACTCTTTCCTTCGGAGTTAGGTAAACATGTGATAAAATCCATTGAAATCTTCTCCCAACGTTGACTTGGAATGGATAAAGGTTGTAGAAAACCCAGGGTCTTAATTGTCTCAACTCTATTATGTTGTCAAACCAAACATTCTGCCACAAAATTTTGAATATTAGATTTAAGGCCATCCCAAAAAAAATATTTCTTCACCCTATGGTAAGTTTTTAAAAATCCTGAGTGTCCTCCTAAAGGAGAAGTGTGCAATTCCAAGAGAATATTTTGTTTTAGTTGGGAATTCTTATGACAATATAAGTGATATTTGTACCATAAGGAATCATTTTTCCAACTAAATGTATTAGATGTACTAGGATCTTGCTGCATATTTTTAATGAGTGTCCACACTTCTTTGTCCTTCTTCCATTCATCTCTTGCTTCGGTTATCCAATCTGGTTGGATAATAGAAATGGCACAAAGTAATGCTTCCACCTCTTCATTCTTTATTGAGAGCACATTTGCAACAAAATTTGGCTTCCCTTTTTTGTATATTATTTCAAAGTATTAACCCAACATCTTTGTGACCCATTTTTGCTGCTCTTCTAAAGATAGTCTTTGTTCCAAAAAGTGTTTAAGACTATCACGATCAATTTTTACCTTGAAGTGTCTTCCCATTAGGTAAGTTCTCCATTTCTTTAGTGCATGCAGTATTGCTAACATTTCCTTCTCATAAATAGGTTTCTGTAAATACTTTCCTTTGATTTGAAAACTTTCAAAAGCAATGGGTCTTCCTTCTTGCATTAAAACAACACCAATTCCATTTCCTGAGGCATGACATTCCAAAATAAAGGTTTTTGTGAAGTCTGGCGTAGCTAAGACTGGTGCTAGGAACACTGCCTCTTTAAGATGTTCAAAGGCCTTAGTTTCTTAAGGAGTCCATGAAAATGCATCTTTCTTCAATAGTGTTGTTAGAGGTGCTGCTATTCTCCCATAATTCTTAACAAACTTTCGATAATACCATGTTAACCTAAGAAATCCTTGCAACTACTTTATGGTTGTGGGGACTTTCCATTCCTTAATGGCTTTAATTTTGTTAGGGTCTAGCTTAACACCCTCATGATATACAATATGACCTAGATATTCCACCTCTTCTACTCCAGAGAAACATTTGGATGTTTTTGCATATAATTGTTTCTCCTGCAATAGTTTGAGCACCCTCTCAACATGTTGAGCATGATCCTTCCAAGACCTGCTGTAGATTAGTATATCATCGAAATATAGTAGCACAAATTTTCTAAGGAAGGGTTTGAAAATGGAATTCATCAACCCTTGAAATGTAAAAGGTGCATTGGTAAGGCCAAAAGGCATGACCAAAAATTCTTAACGACCCTCATGAGTTCGAAATGTTTTTTTCGGAATATCTTCAGTCTTCATTCTAATTTGATGATATCCTGAACGAAGATCCAACTTGGTAGAATAAATTGCTCCATGTAATTCATCCAATAATTCATCAATCACATGAATGGGAAATTTATCTTTAATGGTGAGCTTATTGAGCTCCCTATAATCTAGACACATGCGCCATGATCCATCCTTCTTGTGTACCAATACTATAGGATTAGAGAAAGAACTTTAACTCGGTTGAATTATACCCGCCTCTAACATTTCTAAAATCATACGTTCATTTCACTCTTTTGGACATAAGGATATCTATAAGGCCTGATCTTTGGAGGAACACTTCCTGGAATAAAATGAATAGCATGATCATGATCAAAAATAGGTGGGATTCCTTTGGGAGTTTCAAAAACCTAGAATGATTGTCCAAGACTTTTTGGATATCTGCATAAATAGATGATTTTGATGATGGAACTTCTAGCGAGCATAATTGTGCAATTATGCCTCGTTGTTCTTTCTTTAGAATATTTTCATGACATTAGAGTTGATTATATTTCCTAGCTTCCCTGCAATACCTCATAATTTGACTTCCTTTTCTTCTAAAAAAAATTTCAAGAAAAGTTCTTGAAAATTAAGGGCTACCATCCCCAAATATTGTAACGATTGTACTCCTAGTGCAACATCAGCACCTCCCATAGGAATGGAAAGCATTGGACTATTCAATACATATTCCCCCATGGTTAGCTTGATATTATGGAATTTTCCAGAGTAGTTTATATTTCCTCCATTTGCAACCATCACTTGACATTCTGGTGTTGGGTATAGGAAACAATTCAATACCTTGGCTACCTTACAATGAATAAAATTATAGGTACTACCTGAATCAATCAACATTATTACTTTTTTCTTCTTGAGATGTCCTTCTATCTTGAGAGTTTGAGAGTGGTAATTCCTGACAATGCATTACACGATATGGTTGGATTCATTTCTTCCTCTTCTAGGGCTGGTTCATGGTGTATATCCTCTTCTTGTTCATTTTCTTCTTCCTCTTCACAATCTATGTAAAGTAATTTCTTCTCAGCACACTTATGACCTTTAGTGTATTTGCTATCACAACTGTAGCAAAGCCCTTTTGCTCTTTTTTCTTCCAATTGTTGTGGTGTCAACTTTGTAGGTTGTGGAAATCTAGGCGTAGCAACACTTCCTTCTTTATAGAATTGAGTGGTAGGCTTCCTTGTCGCCATTATTTTACATTCAACTTTTCTTGCCAACCTGAATGCCTTCTCCAATGAATCCGGTTCCAAAACACAAAATTCATGTTGGATGTTATCCTTTAAAGTGCCTATGAAGAGATCGATCCTGTGTTCCTCTGGAATATCAGTTACCCTTATATTCAATTTTTGGAAGTCCTCAATGTGCTGCCCCACTAAACCCTTTTGTTTGAGATTTATCAATTGGCTAAAGAAGGTGTTTCTCTTTGTATCCTCATAATGTGCTATCATTTCTTCCGTAAAAATTAACCAAGTGACAATTTTTTTATGGGAGCAAAGCCATCGATACCATACAAATGTATTTTGTTCTAAATGTAAAGTTGCAATGCGTACCTTTTGTGTGTTTTGCACGTTATGGAGATCAAAATATTGCTCCATCTGTAGTATCCATGTTACAGGATCCTTTCCATCAAACTTCCTCATATCCATTTTTTGAATATGGTGGTTCTTCCCGCCAACATTAGATTTTATGAAATCACGATTAACATTTATTTTGTTCTCATCATGAGTTTCCTCTACTATCTTTTCACCATTAGGAAACATTTCTTGTATCAACTTTGTCAAACCTTCCATGTATGCTTTTAGATCATTCTTCGTGTTTTCCATTTTCTCATCGATATTAGCTTCCATGTCATCCATCTTAGATTCCATGCCAACTTCCATGCCATCTATCTTAGATTCCATGCCATTCTTCAAACCATCCATTTTAGACTCCACGCCTTTATTCAAACCATCCATCTTAGTTTCCATGCCTTTCTTCAAAACTTCCATGTCATTTTTTGTTTCTCTTTGCGAGAGAGAAATTTGTTGCACTTTCTCTTGTAATTTTGATATGTTCTGTTTCTATTCTTCATCTTCATGAGTCATAATAGAGCCTTATAAAGGCTTAATGGGTGTTGAATTCTTTTGTAGGGGCCATTTTAGAATCCAATACTGATATCTATTCTAAAATATGCAGTTGGAATCAATTCAAATTGATTCTTCAAACAAGACTTATGCAATTTGGGAAAACAAATACACACCTTTTACTTGCTTTTCCAGAGCTCTATATTAAAATTGCATTATCTATATAATTGTGGATCCTTAATATCTGAAATTTGGCCTTGTAGTAGCCCTCTAAAGATTCTTTCAAATGTCACACGTCTGACCTAATTTGGATTCTTTAAGACCAAGATATGTCCAATCTCCCACAATGAACCAATTATGGACTAGTTCAATAGACCGAACTTGTACGACTTGCCACATCTTCCGGTTTCCTCTTTTGGCTTTGAAATTTATAGAAAGGAAACTACAATCTGTTTACTTGTGTCCAATTTTTATAGCATTCCAATCCAATGCTCAGAGAGAAAGAGTTATAAATATTTTCCCATGATAAACTCTTTGAGATGAAATTCGGTAGCCTGAAAAATACCTAACTTCCACAGATCATATCTCAGAAAATATTGCGAGCCAAGCTCTAAAATTTTGTAACGATGTTCCTCATGATTCCGGCTTCTCTCTACAAACATTTCATCTTCTGAATATTCATAGAAAAAATATTATAGTGAAAATACCGCGATGACCTGTTTAGGTTAAATTCAGGAGCCTGCAAAAAGCCCTAATTTCCACAGATCATATCTCTAAAAATGTTGCGAATAAATATCTGAGATTTTGCGATGATGTTCCTTCGAAATTCAGCTTTGCACTCGAAAATTTTCAGCATCTGAACCTTCATAGAAAAAACGTTATAGCGAAAATTCCAAAATGACTAGTTTGGAGTAGTGAAAACCCTAGAATCCAAAGCTTTGATACCAAATGTTGTGAAACCAGCTACAAAAGGAGAAGAAAAGAAAGATCAATGCCTTATAAATAAGCCAATTTGAGGGTGCAACCTCCAATATATTACATGAATGAAAAATTCTTGGATGTTTCAAATTACAAAACCTTCTTTCTATATATAGGAGTCCATGGGGCCACAATGTAATCCTAGTCGATATAACAATAATAATTTAAGAGCACAATAATAACAATATGGGGGTTACAAGGGTAGAATAATAAAAATAAGGGGGTTACAACAATAAGGGACTATACTAGTAATATAGGGACCTAACAAACTTCCAGGATGAATATGAATTTATTGTCCAATTTCAGCAATTCAAGCTGAAGGTTGTCCATTTGGACTTTCTTTCTCTTTTCACAGAATTCAAGATGGATATGATAGAAGTGCTCCAAAACTTGCTCAGGGGTCTCATATTTATGATTGATTCCCTTTGAGCCAAAAATATGCATGTTACTTGTACTGACTGTATTAGTCAGTTTGAATTTCCTTAGAAGGCCCTCTTGAAGTGAAAACTTCATATTTTCTTCAGACAATGACACCTATAAATGGAAATTGGTATCAGTATTGTATTCCTTGTAGTTCCTCATGAATAGTTCTTTAATCTTATCATTCCCAATCATCAATGCTTCCAGAAATTCCTTGTAATCTTGAGTCCACTTGCGAACAGGCAACTCTATAATTCTTAATGTTGTCTAATTAATTTTCTCTATGATGCCACTAATCGTGTAAGACACACAATTATCCTTTATAGTTTCTTGTTCAATTTTACCCTTAAAACCCTTGTACTAAGGTGCCAATCCAAGGGTGAAATTTCCAGTGCTCCGGGATGTTTAAATGCCCCTTAATCCCAGGCTAATCAATATATCATAATAAAGTGATAAAAAATATACATATCATAGTATAGGCTCAGGTCATATCTGGATCCATAAGATTTCATAGTTTATATGAGGATAGTGTTTCCCTAATCTAAATTATCTCATATTGGTATTTTTATAAAAAGTACATTTCAGTGTTACTCTAGTGTATACTACAATGTCCATATTCATCATACCTGTTAAGGATAGAGTAATAGCATACAATATTCTACCTAATAAATCATCTTGTATTTATATAGCTAATGTGGAAATAGGTGTAATGTAAGCTCAATACTGAGATATGCTTGTTCCTGTTCTAGCTCGATATCATTGAATACGCTCTTTCCAGCTTTTATTAGTGAAAATAGTTGGATTAGATTAAGCTGAGTAATGTATTCACCCTTATCTCTCTTCTATGACTCCCATGTATTAGTTACAATGATAACATCTATATGGAACTAAAAGCAGATTGGTATACAAGACCATATCATACCTATGATGCCCATCTTAAGCTTAGTAACTATCACTATATCACCTTACTTAAGCTAGTATTAAGCTCTATTGAATCTATAAACTTATTGATTTCACTATGCTATTAGTACTAATGAATCAAGTCCATTGAATCTATGACTAAGATTTTCTTGATGTAACTACACGTAATGGAATAACACATATTCGTATAAACATGATATCCTTAATAAAGTTCTTAGATTACAGGTACCAGGAACTCCATATTCAAGATAAGCTCCTTATTATGACATAATGATCTCTGTTTCCATATTCATTTCATACCTTATTAACACTGACCGGAATAATTGTAATAAGTACATAACCTTACCAGATCTATGCCAACATGTGTATCTTATAAGCCATAAGTAGAAATAGATTTTTATTGCTAATGTTTATATAATAGTTGATCTTGTATGATTGGTTAAGCTTAGCATTGATATGAGTGAACCATTACACAAGCCATAGTGAAAGATCTCTTCTTGTATCATGACCATATGAAGTTGATCTCTGTAGCAGTCTATGTTTCCCTATTCAACACTCTCTAATATATATCTTAACCATATTCAAGCTATTACACAGATCAGTCTAATCTTAGTAATTGATGTTGATGTTGATCCACCCAGATATTCTCTCCATGATTCATACTCAAGCATGGTATAGAAAGAAAATACCCGTCCATTTTTATGGGTTGCCTTGAAAATAGGAGTAATTAATTCAACAATAAATGAAGGAATATCGAGTAGAGATGCCCAAAAAGAGTGTATAAAGTTGATCAACAATCCTTTTATGTGTGAACCATCATGATCCTGATCTGTCATAATCATAAGATGACCATATCTCAGATATTTCACACTATCATATTCCTTTCCATGTTGCAGACCAAGGAATTGCTTGATATATTGAATCTCAGCATTTTCCATAATTTTTTTATGTATGGCTTCCCTTACATTCAACAACTTACCTCTGAGGGGAAACACACCAGAATGATTTCGACCAACAACATCTAACCCTGCCATCGCAAGGGGCTTGGTTGAATCTCCCTCAGCTGAAATGAGAGTGTGTTTCTGAGAATTATTTCTTCCTGCATCATTTCAATCATCAATCTTGGTGATACCAGTTAACCTTTTTCTCTTGGTTCCATCATTTTTATTAAGATCCTTGCTCTATTTGAAGTCTGACCATGATAATATGTTCTCAAAAACTCCAAATTTAGCAATTTTCTTCAAAAACTCTTGAGAGAGTTCACACTTTGAACCAAAGTTGTTCTGACAAGTTGTCAGTGTCTCCTTGGTTTTGGATTCAAATGTCAGATTATCAATCAAAGAATTGACAAAGTTCCATAAGGCCTCCATTCACATATTTTTTTCAGGAATGCTAGCATAAGGCCTCCAAGATACCAAAATTACCTTCTTTCTATGAGAAAGACAAGTTGATATGCACAAAAAATCCACCAAAATGGTTTTCAGTTTGTTTAATAAAATAAGATTGAAAGAAAGATAGGATATTAGTGGCTTTTCACTCAGCATATGGGTGATGACTAAGGTTTCCCACTTCTAACTCTAGAAGATCCACCTAGTACTTTTTACAAGCTCAAAGATAAAATCAAGGGATATTTCACACCAAAAGTAATAAGAGTCTCATTAGGTCAATATTTCCATATTGTAGCCTGAAATATTGACCAAAAGGGAGCCACAAATGTTGTTCGGTTTGTACAATGAGTAAGAGTTGGTCGTACTCTAGAAATTAAGCTCATTAGTAAGAGTTGGTCGTACTCTAGGGAATCTTTCAAGGTTCATAGCATCAAGACAACATCTTGCATTCTAAAATGAAATGAAACATTTCGAAGGGAAACATAGGTCTCCAAAACTTCAATTCAATATATATCACCAAATATTCTTGGCACAAGTATAAGAATTTCATCCCTTATATTAATGAAATACTTGAATGTATTCCTTTGCAATTACCCAAGATATATTTTTAGAGATGATTCCTTTAGCTATGGATTAGCCATAGTTCTGAGACTTCAAATAATCATTTTCATCATATCTCATTCAATACAATCATACTCACAACAGTGCAATGCAAGACATATCACTGCAGTATAGGGTATACGGAATTACAAACTTTTCAACTTGAAGCTAGTATTTCATATCAGAGGAAATTTCCTACACAGGTTAACCATTCTTTAGTAAATTGAATGAACTTGATCCATTTCATTGCTTCTTCCAATACTAATATGGCTTGCGTGCTTCAAATCAGTAGATGCATCTAACATTTCCCAATCATTTTTGAAGATAATATATCACTTGGGGATTTCATCATTGAAATTTTTGTGTATAAGTAGGTGAAGTGACTCTTTATAAATGAATTCCTTAATGTTTTCTTTAAGGAATACTTCATAACTTCGTATAATTCATGTATTTCCAGAACATTGGCATAGTCCTTTGATGATACATTTTTGCACAAATGATTTTTTCCATCAAGGCCTACTAAGATTAGCCTTAACAACATCAAAGAAAATTTAATACAAGTCTTAATACATACTTTTTCAATCAGTCCTACGTTTGATTCTCATATACTCTACGATATTATTGCTAAAACAAATTTAACCTCAAACAAAAATTTCAGAGAAAAAAAATATATAGCCTTCAATATAATGGAATCAATCTTCAGTAGAATTTTCAAACTGAAGATACCTTTGCTAAAGTTTTCACTAATTGAGGCATTTCAGACTACTTTGGTTTATGTTCTCAAATTCTTTGTTCTTTGCAATATTTTTGGCATTCCTCATTCACTCTTCCAAAGATGTAACGTCTTAAAGATAGTAATGAAGGAACAAGGATCATTGTATCACCCTTATATGAGTCTCTTGGAAATGAAGACAGAGTTTTGGGTATTATTTTAGTGTCATAAGAGGAATATAGGAAAATATGGGAGTTTTATTCCTCACTATGATTGAAGAGGTGGCACTGAAAGGGACCTTGGTTGCCTCTTTCTTTGAGGTTTTCATAAATAAAATTTTTTCTTGTGAGTGAGAAACGAAAACACAGTGTTGACTTTAGGGATGGCACTATTTAGATACAACTAAATCTCCATAGTTAGAAATTAGGGGGGATTTTCATGGAGAAAATAAGGTCTTCATAACTTTCCCTGATAATATATACATGGGATTTCCAACCCAGTTTGTCATCTGCATCACAGTACCAAGGAGAAAATCCTCTCAAACTTTCCTTTTTTTTATCCATAAGCCCTGTGATGTTGATAAGAATATTTTCCAATGACCAGTTAGACCACAATATAGAGTCCTTTGACTTGGATATATGACCCAAAAAATAGACCTTAAGACTAGATAGATGAAGCTTAAGAGGCCTCAGTTTTGTCGATTCTTGAAGTGGTGGGCGGTTCATTATAGATTCAGTTTCAATGTTGATTCGAGTACCATTCCCCAATGTCCAGTTGATATTTTTATTAATGAAACTTGAGGAGGCAGAGATCAGTTTCCATATGGGAGAAAAGAGTCTTGAAGGTGGTGAAGGTTGTATCGTGTTTGCATCTTCATTCTTCAAATATTTAGCGAAGAGTAGGAAAGCCCATTAAAAAAATCCATCTAGCCTCAATCATTGATGAACCAAGGAATGATTTTACTTTTTGTTTTGATTGAAAGCCCAAAATATCTCCAACTTGCTAGGAAGGTCATTTTACAGCCATCATAGAGCAGATAAACACAAGAAAATATGAAGGAGATATCAGATATGTGAAATTATTATAGGACCTATGCATTTCAGTTTTGATTCTTATGTATTCTTATAGCAAGAACATATATGTGGGAGAAAACTACATTCAGACCAAGTGTTGTGAAACTAGCTCCAAAAATAGAAGAAAAGAGAGATCAATGCCTTAGAATTAAGCCACTTCGAGGGGTCTAGTACATTACATAAATGAAAAATTCTTGGATGATACAAATGAAAAAACCCTATTTCTATATATAGGAGTCCATGGGGCCACAATGTAATCCTAGCTGACCTAACAATAATAATTTAAGGGCACAATAATAAAAATATGGGGGTTACGGGGGTATAGCAATAACAATAAGGGGGTTACATTAATGAAAAGAAGGGACTATACTAGTAATATAGGGACCTAACATGCTCCTCGCCTTGAAAAAAGTGTTGTCCTCAATGCTTGAGTAGCTCCGGGTGCTTTTGTATAAAATTCGCATCCTCCCATGTAGAATCTTCAGTGGGTAAGTTCTTCCATTTGATGATATACTCTGAAATTGATCGATTTTGTAGTTGTCGAGTTCTTGTTTCCGTGACTGCTTTAGGTTCCAATATGGTTTTTCCTTCCTCATCAAGTTCTAGAAATATTCTTTGAACTAGAATTTTGTCCCCTATAACCTTTTGAAGCATGAAACATGGAAAACTAGATGCACTTGTGAAGAAGTAGGAAGCTCCAATTTGTATGCCATAGTACCAATATTTTGCAAAACCTTGGAAGGACCATTGTACTTTGGTGAAATTTTATTATCCTTCTTAGCTTGCTTGAGGGAAATTTTTTTGTATAGTTGTAGCCATAAAAATATCTAGTCTCCCACATCAAAAATTCTCTCACTGTGATGTTGATCTGCCTATTGTTTCATTCAATTTTTTGCCAAATTTAGGTTATCATTTAAGAGTTGGAGAACTTGTTATTGATGATCGATGTGATCCCCCACTGCTTGAACCCTATAATTTTCCCTTAAAGAAGATGTGATGGATTGTGGATGATATCCATAAAGTGCCATAAATGGAGTCATCTTTGCTACAATATAAAAGGAAGTGTTATACCACCATTCAATGAGAGGTAACCACTTGACCCATTGTTCTTGCTTATCAAATACAAAACAACGAAGATATCCTTCCAAACATTTATTCACTATCTCTGTTTGACCATCAGATTAAGGACGATAAGATGAGCTATGAGCTAGTTGAGTACCCAAATAAGAAAATAATTTCGTCCAAAAATTTACTCTAAAAATGGGATCTCTGTCATTTACAATAATCTTTGGGTTTCCATGTCGCCTTTGAATTATTTCCATAAATGCAATAGCAACTATACTTTCTTTAAATGGATGAGATAATGCACAAAAGTGTGCATACTTGGTAATTCTATCAACTACCACCATGATGACACTGCTTCCTTCAAACTTAGATAAACCTGTTATAAAATCCATTGAAATCTCCTCCCAGCATTGACTTGGAATGGATAAAGGTTGTAGAAGACCTAGGGTCTTAATTGTCTCAAATTTATTTCGCTGGCAAACCAAAAATTCTGCCACAAAATTTTGAATATCAGATTTAAGGCCATCCCAAAAAAACTCTTTCTTCACCCAGTGGTATGTTTTTTAAAATCCTGAGTGTCGTCCTAAAGGAGAACTGTGCAATTCCAAAAGAATATTTTGTTTTAGTTGATAATTATTGCAAATATATAAGCGATATTTGTACCATAAGGAATAATTTTTCCAACTAAATGTATCAGATGTACTAGGATCTTGCTGCAACTTTTGAATGAGAGTCCACACTTCTTCGTCCTTCTTCCATTCATCCCTTTCTTTGGTTATCCAATATGGTTGGATAATTGAAATGGCACAAAGCAATGCTTCCACCTCTTCATCCTTTCTTGAGAGTGCACCTACAACAACATTTAGCTTCCCTTTTCTATATACTATTTCAAAGTCATAACCCAACATCTTTGTGACCCATTTTTGCTGCTCTTCTGAAGATAGTATTTTTTCCAAAAAGTGCTTAAGACTATCATGATCGGTTTTTACCTTGAAGTGTATTCCCATTAGGTAAGGTCTCCATTTCTTTAGTGCATGTAGTATTGCCAACATTTCCTTCTCATAAATAGACTTTTGTAAATACTTTCCTTTGATTGAATGATTTTCAAAATCAATGGGTCTTCCTTCTTGCATTAAGACAAATTTCTTGGTAGATTGCCTCTTTAAGATGTTCAAAGGCCTTAGTTGCGTCAGGAGTCCATGAGAATGAATATTCCTTCAATAATTTTGTTAGAGGTACTGGCTATTCTCCCATAATTCTTGAAAAACTTGCGATAATACCCTATTAACCGGATAAATCCGTGCAACTACTTTATGGTTATGGGGGCTTTCCATTCCTTAATGGCTTTAATTTTGTTAGGGTCTACCTTAACAGCCATGTGAGATACAATATGACCCAGATATTCCACCTCTTGTACTCCAAAGAAATATTTGGATGTTTTTGCATATAATTGTTTCTCCTCCAATAGTTTGAGAACCCTATCAACATGTTGAACATGATCCTTCCAAGACCTGCTGTAGATTAGTATATCATCGAAAAATACTAGCACAAATTTTCTAAGGGTGGGTTTGAAAATGGAATTCATCAACCCTTGAAATGTAAAAGGTTCATTGGTAAGGCCAAAAGGCATGACCAAAAATTCATAATGACCCTCATGAATTCGAAATGTTGTTTTTTGAATATCTTCATTCTTCATTTTAATTTGATGATATTCTGAACAAGGTCAAACTTGGTAAAATAAATTGCTCCATATAATTCATCCAATAATTCATCAATCACAGGAATGGGAAATTTAATAGTGAGCTTATTGAGCTCACTATAATCAAGACACATGCGCCATGATCCATATTTTTTGTGCACTAATACTACTGAAGCAGAGAAAGAACTTTGACTAGGCTGAATTATACCATCCTTTAACATTTCTGCAATCATATGTTCAATTTCACTCTTTTGGACATAAGGATAACTGTAAGGCCTAATGTTTGGAGGAACACTTCCTGGAATCAAATGAATAGCATGATCATGATAAATAATAGGTGGGAGTCCTTTAGGAGTATCAAACACCTTTGGGAGCCCTTTTGCTCTTTTTTATTCCAATTATTTTGGTGTCAACCTTGTAGGTTGTGGAAGTCTAGGAGTAGAAACACCTCCATCTTTATAGATGTGAGTGGTACGCTTCCATGTCAACATAATTTTACATTCAATTTTTCTTTCCAACCTGAATACCTTCTCCAATGAATGAGGTTCCCAAACACAAACTTCATGTTGGATGTTATCCTTTAAAGACCCTATGAAGACATCAATCCTATGTTCCTCTAGAATATTAGTTGCTCTTATATTCAATTTTTGGAAGTCGTCAATGTGCTCCGCCACAAAACCCTTTTGTTTGAGATTTATCAATTGGCTAAAGAAGGTGTTGCTCTTTGTAATCTCATAATGTGCTATCATTTCCTTCGTAAAAATTGACCAAGTGACAATTTTTTTATGGGAGAAAAGCCATCGATACCATACAAATTCATTTTGTTCTAAATGTAATGTTGCAATGCGTACCTTTTGTGTGTTTTGCACATTATTGAGATCAAAATATTGCTCCATTTGTAGTATCCATGTTACAGGATCCTTTCCATAGAACTTCCTCATATCCATCTTTGGAATATGGTGGTTCTTCAATCCAACATTAGAGTTTAGGAAATCATGATTAACATTTATTTTGTTCTCATCATGAGTTTCCTCCACTATATTTTCACCATTAAGAATAATTTCTTGTATCAACTTTGTCAAACCTTGCAAGTTTGCTTTTGGATCATTCTTCATGTTTTCCATGTTGTCTTTCATTTTTTCTTCCATGTCCTCCATCTTAGCTTCCACGCCATTCATCTTAGCTTCCAAACCATCCATCCTTGCTTCCACACCATCCATCTTAGCTTCCATGCCTTTGTTCAAACCATCCATCTTCACTTCCATACCTTTCTTCAAAACATCCATTACATTTTTTGCTGCTCTTTGCGAGAGCGAAATATGGTGCACTTTCTCTTGTAATTTTGATAGATCATGTTGCAATTCTTCATCTTCATGAGTCATAGTAGAGTATTTTGAGGGCTTAATGGGTGTTGAATCCTTTTTTGGAGGCATTTCAGAACCCAATACTGAAATATATCCTCAATAGGCCCTTGGAATCATTTCAAATTAGTTTTTTACACAAGACTTATGCAATTCGGAAAAAAAATACACACCTTTTTCTTGCTTTTGAGGAGTTAGATATTGAAACTGAATTATCTCTGTGATTTCGGATCTTCAATATCTAAAATTTATCCCTAAGTTAGTCCTCTGAATCCTCTTTCAAATTCCACAGGTTTGACCTGATTTGGATTCTTCAAGGAAAACTTATGTCCAATCTCCTACAATGACCTAATTATGGACAGGTTCAATAGAGAAAACTTGTATGACCAATCATGTGTCACTTTTTTCTCCTTCAGCTCTGAAAATTATAGAAAGGAAACTAAAATCCGTTTAATTTCAGCCACTTTTTACAACATTCCAATCTGATGCTCAAAGAGAGAGTTATGAAGATTTTCCCACGATCACCTTTTTTAGATAAAATTCTAGAGCTTGAAAAGGACCTAGCTTCCACAGACCATATCTCCAAAAGTATTGTGAACCAAGCTCTGAATGTTTGCAACAATGTTCCTCAATATTTCTACTGCGTACCCTAAAAATTTCAGCTTCTGAACCTTCGTAGAAAAAACTTTATAGTGAAAATTCCGCGATGACCTATTTGGAGCAGCGAAACCCTAGAATCCAAAGCTTTGATACCAAATATTGTGAAACCAACTCCAAAAATAGAAAAAAAGAGAGATCAACGCCTTATAATTAAACCACTTTGAGGGGGAAACCTCTAATACATTACATAAATGAACAATTTTTGGATGATACAAATGAAAAAACCTCCTTCCTATATATAGGAGTCCATGGGGCCACAATGTAATCCTAGCCGACCTAACAATTATAATTTAAGGGCACAATAATATAATTATGGGGGTTACAGGGGTACAAAAATAATAATAAGGGGGTTACATTGATGACAATAAGGGACTATACTAGTAATATAGGGACCTAACACCTGGTCTTCATATTTGTAACCTCTCTAGAGAATAAACTTATTGTCACTATCCTCCCTAGTTTTTCTATCATTCATATTTGCTTAAAATCAAGTCTCATTAGGTGGATAATGGAAGCAGCCTTGCAGACCTATTACAAACTGTCAGTCCTCAGTTCATTGTCCCTGTGCAATTACAGTTTACCTTATCTCCTGAAGAAACCTTGGAAGCTCATTAGTAGCATCAGTTTAATGACCTTGGAAGCTCATACTGATCTTTACTTTGCTTCCCTTATAGAATTTTGAATTGCGTCAAAAATTAAGCACCCTCGTAGCTTTAGTTTAAATTCATCATTATTAAGACTTGAAATATCCTGTAGCAGCATTGAGGCTTGTTGAAGCATTGCTGAAGTAGGTGTTTTAGAACTGCTCCTATGTGGACTTCTACAAGATGGAGGATTCTAGAATGATCTAACCATAATGAAAATTTTGAATAACCTCGGCACACTAGAATTTGGTATCTGTATAGTCTCGATAACGTGATTCTATTATTGTTACAATCATTATCTCAGCCTCATCTCAGTTGTATACTCTCGACATTCAAGTCTATATGAAATTATCTTGGCACAACAAGAATGATTCAATTCTCAGCTTTATGACACTTTATTCTTGTCAATTTATTCACTCTTTGATATGACACAATCATAGTGTATCATATCTTTATTGTGGCTGCTTAAGGGATGTATCAGTTATACTTCTATCATCTATATGTTTCGGGGAAAATCACCCTAGAGGTTTTTTGGGTTTAAACCTCCACGGAGCAAGGCATGCTACTCAAGAAGGACTCACACAACCATACTTGTTCATGAAAAACTAAATAGAGCAGATCGAGGAAGTTACCTGTAGGTCCTACGGTTGAAGCAGATCCCGCGGGGTCCAAACCCCCAGCAACCCTTCTTCCTTCTTAACCTGAAAGACAAGAAGAAACAAGCACGAAGAACTGGTTGTACAGCATATATCTACTCTAAATGTTAGTGAAATCCATGTGAAACATTAGATAAACCATCATAAATGCTTAAATAACAATATTCTCACATATGCAAGCAGACACTAACACATATATTTCGGGAACAAGATGGTTCTTCTATATTATAAATATCATGTACAGAGATAACGAGTGGAGAGATCACCTGAATCCTTCCACGATCTTCGAGCAGACCGTTGTCCGGATCCGTCCCACCCTTGCCTCGCTAAGATTCCTTCCGAACTGGTGCATACGAGATGACATATAAGAAGATGAGCATCTCCAGGAAACAAGGGTTTCCTATAATGAACTGGGAAGTGCAGGAGGCACGGGAATTCATACTTGGATAGGGAATACCAACAGAGTATAATATCAATAATTTCTCTCTCCCTTAGGCCATGCACATGAGGGGCTTTAATACTCCCTCAAAGTAGTTTCAACAGTTGGAAACAGTTGGCCACGTGCTAGGGTGGTTGAACTACCAGAGTAACCATCAACCCAGCCCGAAAATAGGGAATTTTAATATATTTTTTAATGATTTTAATGGCATACGCGGAAAAGTACATGTGGACTCACGTATACATGCGGAAAAGTCTGGGCATAACCGCGTATGGGGATTTTTACACTGTTTTTTAGTGAATTTTGTCCAAGTCTGTAGGAATGGGTGCCCAAAGCCATAAAAGCAATCATGAATCATATGAAGGTGAGAAATGATGCTATAACAGATGCCCCCTAATATACGAGGTCAGAAGGGGTACATGATGGCCGAAATGTATTATGCACATAGAAAGAACTTCGCAAGGACAAGAGAGGACTTCACCAGATTTCAGCCTGCCAAAAACCAATGAAAGAAACCAGAGACAACTCATGTTGAGGCGGGCATACCCATGCTCAGTCAAAAATACATCATATAGAAAGTACTGAATAGATCCAACATGTATACAAGTATAGCTGAACTGAAAGTACATAATGAATCATCTGAGCATGGCCCGGAAATATAAGTCTGAATCAATGTCCAAGTATCACATATAGAAAGTTGATCAAGGATGGTGCAACTGGATGTCTGATCATATAAGTAACTCAATCTCCAAGTACCGAATCATAAGAGGTGGAACAAACGGTACAATCACGCAACTCGGGAGCCAACATATAAGATGCTGCTGTACTGAACTGCAACATATAAGGGTGGACGACATCACGTGATACAGATCAATAATCGCCAAAAGAAAGTTTGATCCGATAACCTGAGGTATTCAATGATCACTATGGCACAATTCTACACAATGGGAATAATGATTAAGCGATCATTATTGAGAATGCTGATTCCTTGAAATAATGATGTATACCGTTAACCAACGCGAGACAACCCATGATCCGGATTTTATGCAGGAACGCAACAGAATAAACACATAACCATAAATACAGAGATGCAGCGGAAATAACACTTCATTTCATTAATATCAAATAACAGAAAGATGCTTACAGATATAATGGAAATAAAATAGCTAGGGTGCTGGTAGCGAATCTCTGAGAAGAGATGTGGTGGCTACAGACCTCTGAACTGTGTTACAATGAGGCTCGAGGGCCTATTTATTGTTGAGAAACAATGTAGAATTTGAAACGTCCAAAAACCTAACCGTAGAAGATGAGGCGCCAAAACTGTGGGCGCCCGTTTGGGTAAATTGGTGGTTCAACTTCCCGGGGGCATAACTTTGGCACCCGATCTCCGTTTGACGCGTTCAATAGCTCGTTAGAAAGATCTATCCGAGGACTACAGCTGTCGGGACAAATTTTATCAGAAAATTCGCTGGCACTTTCATACCCAAAAAACGTCGTTTAGGGCCTCAAAACGGCTCCGGAAGTTCAGGACCCGAAAAACTGCTAAAAATAGTAAGTTATGCCGAAACTGAAAGACTGAAAGAGACAATGGTGGGGGGCCAAGTGGAATAGGTGGGTGGCCACCAATATCCACCTGGATCATTAAGCCCCCAAAATGGCTCCGAGAGTGGAGGACCCGAAAACCTGCTAAAAATAGTAAGTTGTGCTGAATGTGAAAATCTGCAAGAATTGATGGTGCTGGTCCAAATGGAATAGGTGGGTGGCCACCGATATCCACCTGGATCAACCCACCAATAATGAAAATGAGTGTCAAGGTGCCCCAGTACAATTTGACAAGTGCGAATGAATGAGTTGAAGTCAAACACTTGAAAGAATCTACCAATCAGGAGGCAATGATGAATCCCCACTGTCGATAGCGAAGAGTCTGCCACTGATGACTGCAAACCCTAAGGTACTGACAAAAAGACTCTAGACCTTATTCCCATAGCAATGAGTCGGAGTCGATGGGAAAAGATCTGCTGGAAGGAAGGCATTAAGGCATCCCACATCAGTCCAGCGCGAGTGTAACCTGCAGGCCAAGATTTGGAAGGAATTGGACGAAGCAGAGTGATGGAACCAAACCGAAGTACATTTCCAACATGCACAAGATGAAGCTAGCACATGGAAGAAACCCCCTGAACGAACCAATAATGAAAGTTGACACAGAGGCGAGATATCCACCAATAGGGTCAAATGGAAATCAAGGTACTGCACAAATCCCAAGTGTGATAATGTATGCTGATGTTGAACACAAGGAAAACCACTTAGTCAAAGACCCATAATGATGATCAAATGCCGAGCACAAGGTCACCTATCAATGATGGAAATAGGGCCAGGGTGCGGCTCTAGGTTTACTCTCAGAGCAATGTGTCGTAGTCGATAAGAGACAAACCCGCCAGCAAGAAGTAAATGGAGACCTTCTCAAACCAGCACAAGCAAAGGACCAAAACATCTGATGTGATAGAACAAGATACTGACAAGACCGGGAAAGCCGACTGAATAATGAGTCAAGAGACATCGCAGAATGGCCGACTCTGGCTAGACTTCCCTTGAACAAAAGCATGACTCGTAATGACCATGGCAGTAAAAAGTGACACTGTATAAGTCTGTTATGCAGGAGGCAAAAACAAACTCTCCATATGATTGGAAGAGATAACCAACCGGGGGAGAACTGATC
>JAXQQM020073737.1:0-12810 GCA_034641835.2 Pinus albicaulis
ATTGTTACACAACAATTTTTCACCATCCCTGCAATCCCCATCCCGCACATTGGAGGGCTCATTTCATGACCTGTGAGTAGAGACAAGACTTGAAAATACTTTCATTGCATCCCTCTGAAGATGAGCTTTCATTGCCCTGAAGACATCTCCCTGCAAAAAATCCTAAAAATAGCTCTTTTTCCATTGGCGCGGTTCCATAGTTCAGCCCTTGCGCCAAGGGGGAAAATCCTCCAAAGAGGGCGCGCCAATTGGTGCTCTGTCATAGAGCTGCACCCGCGCCAACCATATTAAGAGGTGTTTTTTAAAAATAAAAGGCAGAATTTTCATCCTAACAAATTCCTGGACTGATATCTATCTTGAGTTGGGTGGTTTGGCTACGGATTTCCATAGAGAGGAAGTGGTTTGCCACCTCTCATGGAAGCTTCCTTGATGATAGGGCCAATCCCATAATTATAGGGATCCCAACTTCCCTTCCTCCTCCTATAAAGTCTTGCCCATCTCCATAGCAAGCTATTTCCAGAATCTCCAAGTTCCCAAGAGCTTTTACATTCTTATGCTGCAAAAGCCTTCTTGATTCCCTAAGGCCAAATCCAAGCAAGGAGACTATTGCCAAGTATCCGGAGAGAGAGGATTGTCCCATCCTTGACAGGCTTTATCGAGACATGTTCTGCTGACGACCCGCCAAAGGAGAATTCGGCATCGAAGCTTTGGTTGTATTCTTCTTTTTGACTCATTAATATTAAGCGACTATTGGTTATGGTTCCACTCTTGTTCTTGATCATGTTCATGAGTTATGTCCTCTTTGACTGACATATAGTTGTATATATTGGATTTTATGCTTGAGTTTGTGTTGTTTTTTGCATGTGCAGGTGTCCGATCACAGAGATCGTGAGGATTGTGATCTGCCAGGGCAAAGGAACGAGAGCACCACCTCTTCTACAAACGACAGCGTTGGATTCCAGGTAAGCCTTCCTCGCAAGTCAGTTTATTTACAATTAGAAACCTCCACTGTAGCATGTTTGATTTTAGCTAGACCCGATCTGGGCTAGTAGGGATCGCCTCTGTCCGCAGAGGGGATTTACCTCCTCAACAATTTGGCGACTCCGCTGGGGACTCAGCTTGTTGTTTGATTTGTAAACTATAGACAGAGCCTGAAGCACAGCCAGATAGCCTTCGAAATGCTTTTGCTCTGCATTAGCGGAGTAGATCAACGTTGCTTCAGTCAATCTCCGGTTTGGTTTACTGACTGAACAACTTGGAGCTTTGTCTTCTCTTTCTGGTCAACTTCTTGGCCTTGCTTGCTTGGTCAGCTCTTTGGACTGGATTTTCCTATTTGTTTGGCTTTGTTTTAGCCTTGTCATCACTTATCTATGTCTAAGATTGCTTGTTTTTTGTTTTTTCCATAGTAAACTCGGTTGGCGCGCTTTTCAGCGTGACAGTCGTGCCCATTGGCGCAGGTTGCCTGTGTATCACCCGTGCCATTGCGTTTCTAGCACTAATTTCAAGCTCATAGTCGTGCCAATCCTGTGAGCTATTAGGGTTTACTGTGTTTCATTCTTTCTGACGCTGACTTGTGATTTTGATCTTGTTTTTTCGGCTGTTTGAGTGCACTGGAGCCTAGTTTGACTGGTTGGAACCTCCTTCCTTTGGTTGTTTGCCTATTTCTTTCGATTTTTCATACGAGCCCTAGGGCATCTAGGTGCCTTTGTGAGTCGAGCCTCCCTTGGGAGTTTTTGGTTTGTCGTTCGTTCAGTCGACTTTGGGATTGCTTCCTTGCATTCGTTTGACATTTGTCTATCATCTTATTGCACTTTTTGAGTGACTGATTTTGTTTTCATTTGAATTTCGCTTTGCTTCGTTCTGGGCTTAGATTACACGGCTCATTGGTGTCTTTGGGATTTTCTTGGTTTTGAGAGACTTTTGGTCGATTTGAGATCTGATTGTTCGTGCCATTGAGTGAAATCTATTTGTTTTGCTCTCTTTATATCATTTCTCGAATTTCTTTTCATTTGTTTTCGGTTTCTTTAGTGCATCTAGCTATCAAACATTGAAAATAAAAAAATCTCTTTTGCTTTTGGTTGATTAGTGCAAATTGAAATCTTTTCGATTTTAATAGTAATCAGTGAATTTGAAAGAAAATTTTTTAGTTTCATTAGTTGCATTAGAGATATCGTTGATTGTCTTCTCATCATTTTGTTTGTGTAAAAAGCTCTCAACTCTTCTGTAGCTAGCTTTCATCGAACGAAATGATATACTGTGGCATGTAGTTTTTCATTTAGGAGATTTTTGAGACAGCACATTCGTTAGGGCCTGAAAACTGAAACGTAATTGAAGATCAACTTTAAAATCTACTCAATTTACACTAAGGCAGCATTGAAATCTAACGAAACACATTTAGAGGTCTAGGCTAGAGACGTGTTCCGGCATCTTAAAACCTAGTAGCTGTCGTTCGCCTCTTGGCTTCAGACAGCACTAGTACGGACTTGTGCTCCCCGTACCGTCGTGTATATAAAGAGAGACCCCTCTAGGTTTCAATCCTTTATCCATAGGAAGCCGAGTCTGCCGCCCTATACCCGTGATACACCAGACACAGCATTCGGGGAGATTGCCTGCACGTATGGAAAGTCCTTGGTTGATTTCTCTTTCATTATTGAAACCAAGGTGTATATTGCAGTTCACGGTTATTTGGTACACCCTTTTGCCTAGTATTCCTGAGCAGTCATTTGATCTTTTCTGACTCCCTAAATTTGAAAGGATCACCAAGCGCTTGTCCTTTCACGCTTGTGTCAAATCTGAAAGAGATAGAGTCACCTTTTTTACCATTTCTCGACTCTTAAAACATGAAACGGTGAAGTTTCTTATTTTTCAATGTGGTAAAAATTAATCACCCACGATTACATGCCTTGTTAGACTTTTCTTGTTGACCGTTTGATCGTGTGTCTTGACTCTTTTTCATCCCGTGTGTGTGTTTGATCTTTTTCTCTTGTCGTTTCTGCCACAGTGGCGGAACCCTCGGTTTCATCTACTGGTAGTCCTTATACGGACGATTCATCAGAGGTTTCACAATCCTCTACTGAACCATAGCAGCCCCGAGTTTCCTAACGGGGGACCGGTTCTTTCTGAGCAACCCTTTGGGGGACCAGTTGAGTTCGATTGGCCCTTTTCTGACCCTGTGTCTGAATTGAGATTAGGAGCTGATTTCCTTTCTCTTACATCGAGTTCGCCTTTTATAGCTACTGTATTTCCTCCTAGTCCTCGCCGTCTATTGCGAGATCTAGCGGCAGGCTCAAACATGAGTGATTCTGGTGAGGAAATCCCAACGTCTGGTGAAGACTATCAGCTCTTTCCATGAAGATTATTTTTGGGAGACAACTCTGAAACAGCTGTCATGTCAACATCCAGTACCTCATAACCACTGGGGTACAGGTCTTTGGGTCAGATCATTTCCGCCGCAGCCTCTATGGGAGTGTCAGCTCCTTCTTCGAGGCCAGTTGCTCCTTCACCGGGGGTGTCCCCTCAGACACCCGTTACTTCTGTACCCGTTCAGCCCACTGTCTGTGTGGCCACCTCTACACCCGTTGTCACGGCACCCTCCGCCAGGGCTATGCCGTCTCCTGAAGACGTTTATTTAACGACTGCTATACTGGAGAACATCTCTCCGGAGGAGTATCGGTTGTCCCTGCAACAGCCGAACCCCGAGGTTGGACCATCCTCCCAAGATCCAAACCGCTCTTAATTTTCACACTATGCATAGGATGGTATGCCCGTGTATGCTTTTCCAGGTCAGTATGATGAGCACGGGGACATTTTGCGTCTACCCGCTCCTGAGGCTTACCTCCATGCTCAAGGTTTACCTTATAACCAGGCTTATAACCCGCAAGGGCAACCTTTCCAAGGCCAACCTTCGAGCCCACCTGGCTATCCTTATGACCCATAGGGGCAGCCCATGCAAGGCTATCCTGCAGGCCAGCAAGGGCCATTGTACGGTCCGCAAGGACAGTATTATAGCCCTTCCGGCCAACCTGTGCAGCCTCAGTCGGGGTACCAACCGGGACCGGTCTATGGTCTTGGGGGGCAAATCCAGCCTTCTCAACCTATGCAACCACAGTATCCTGTCGTCTCTAATGTTGCATATCAGTCAGGACCATCCTATGGTCCTGCTTCAGGCCAAACCGGTTACCAGCAACCACCTAGCCCTATTCCTCCACCAGGCCAACTGGCCCATCCGGTACAACCTGGTGTTCCGCCTCCAGGCCAACCGGTCCATCCGGTACAACCTGCGGCTTCTTTACAGCCAGGTCAACCTGCGCAACCGGTGCTGCCTGTCTATCTAGGTCAACCTGTTCACTCAGGTCAGCCCACTCAGCCGGGTCAACCTGTTCATTCAAGGCAGACTGCTCATTCCATTAACCCTACCCAGCAGCCGATTCATTCAATGCCGCAGCCAAATCAACAGCTGCGCCCTAGTAATCAGGCTCTGTAGGGTTCCACCTATCAGCAGCCGACTCATCCTCAGGGTGGTTATTATCCTCATGGTCAATCTCAACCAAATTATAATCAGCCCTGAGGCTCTCAGTATTATCCTCCTCCACCCGGTTCTACCTATACTCAGCAGCCAAATCCAAATGCTGCTTACATTGGGCCGACACATAATCAGGGTCCGTACTCTGGCTATCAAGCCCCACACACTGGTTACCAGCAGCCAAATCAGTCTGGTTATACGACCTACACCCCCTACGGTCAGAATCCTACGGGACAGAACCCATGGGGGCAAGGATATTCACAACCATTGTGGAGTACAGGTACCGGTCCTCATCCCGGGCCTGGCATGCCAGTTAATCCGTCATTGCCGTTCCTGGCCACCTTGGAGTTGCCGGATGTTTCAAAACTAACCAATGATCTGATTTTGCATAATCCGTATTGGCCTCCGGTTCCTACCAAGATACCAGGTGATTGCCCCAAGTTTGAGGGTAAAGCTGGAGAGGACCCCCAAGCGCATGTGATGACGTACATCTTTGGTGTTCATCTAACTCTTGGGTCGATGATTCAATTCGTCTGCGCCTCTTCCAGCACACTTTGACTGGAGCTGCTGCTAAGTGGTACATAGAGTTATCCCGTGGCATCTTCCAAGATTTCAATTCCTTAGCCATGGCTTTTCTGACACACTTTCAGTTACCGGTTCACTATGAAGCCGGGACGCACCTCCTGACTTATCTAAACCAGGATAAATCCACTCACATTTCTGATCACATTCATGAGTGGCGGCGCCATCATAGACTGGTCAAGTTTCATATACCTGATCAGATACTGACTCACTAGTTCACCACCTCCTTCGTGAATAAAATCGCTCAAGATATTGTGATGGGAGCGTGTGTGACGGAGGAACAAGCCATTGTGCGTGCCCAGTATCTGGATCTTGTATATTCTCAGTCTGGCACACTTTATGATATCTTGCCTGATGCTCCACGGTCCGAAACCTCTAAGGCCCCACCTACCCCCGCCGTGGATGGTGTCATTGGTTCTGTGTCTCAAAATTCGAAGAAATCTTCAAATGGGAAGCAGAAGTCTAATTCTTCCAACAATACTCCTGCTAATCCCGCCTCATCCGATTCTGGAAAAACCGCGGAGGTGAACACCGTTCAGGCCAATCCTACGGAGAAAACCTCCAAAGGGAAAAATAAGGGCAAAGGTAAATCCAAATCTGACACCCCGAGGCCAGAATCCAAATCTCGTACTGAGGATGGTTCTCAACGTAAACTGAAGTACCCCTGCCTCATTTGTGAAGGAGACCATTATACTAAGGATTTTCCGCGACGATCTAAAGTTGGTAAACTTCTCAAAGGCTCCAAAGGGACTCCGGCAGTTCTAAAAGAGCCATTCCCATCTCAGCAGACCCAGATGGTTGAACAACCATCACCATCTGCACTATTTGGGTCCCAAGTTTTCATGATGAATGGTGCTGCACCTATCTCTGTCGCTACGCGTTCGAAGGATTACAACGAATTGTGGCAGGCACCCGGGAAGGTAGTTGCGGGTGGACCACCTCCCCCACCTGTCTCCAGTTCGTTGGAAATCGAGAAGTCTACTCCTGAACCTATTGTGAAGCCACCTTCTAAAGGTGTTCTTTGAAGATCTTCTTATAATCCGAATGCTCGTGCCGCTCAACACTACAATATTGTTGAGGATTTGGCACAGGCGCCTTTTGCTATGTCTGCACTAGAAGTTCTTCAAAGTTGTCCTTCGCAACAGAAGGCTTTATTGTCTGCAATCGGTGGCATTGATCCCACCGATTCGAGTCTTCTCACCTTCGATTTAGAGAATTTCACCCCCCGACTTCCACATCAGATCGCTCTTGTTATTCAAGTCGGGATCAACGGTCTGAACATTCATAGGGATGTTGTGGATGAAGGTGCCTCTACCTGTGTTATGTCGTCCACTTGCTGGAAGGCCATTGGCTCTCCATCCCTTTCGTCATCTCCCAATGCCCTAGAGGCATTTGATGGTCAGGAATCTAAACCCCTGGGTGTTCTCGAGAGTTTAGAGATCACTTTACAGGGGAAGATTGTCAATGTAGAAGTAGAGGTGGTTGATGCCAGGCTCAACTACAATATACTTCTTGGCCGCAGCTGGACTCATGCCATGCTCTGTGTGCCATCCACCGTCTTTCGACTTCTTAAGTTCCCTCACGAGGGAAAAATCGTCACGGTGGATCAGTTGTCCTTCTTCACCTCCACCTCCAAGAACAACGTTCCATACGTGGATCAGATTCCGAATCCCCCTGATAGTGTAGGACCCGGTCTCTTCAAAGACCCCGTCCTCATGGGTATTTTTCCCGCACCACCACCGCACACTACTCAAGTTAACATGATTTCCAGGTCTGATGACCCCTGGCTCATCCCTACACCTGAGCAGGTGTTTGAGTTTGGAGAATCAATGCCCTTGACTCTAGTAGAGATTAGCTACTGTGAAATTGTTTCCACATCTAATCCTCCACCTCCTCAGCATGCTCCTTTAAGCATGGCTCTAGACGTCTACTCTCAATCCCCCTGGCTTGGTCAGGCCGATTCACCTGATCCTCTCAAAGAGACTTTTCCTTCCGATGAAGCCATCATTGAAACTATGTCTCTCAAGGAGCTACCTTGGGGCGATGGACATCATCGCTCCTCTTTCATGCCTAGCTTGGGGGAAATTTCAGATTGTCTAGAGCGTTATGCATCTCAGGTTCCTACTCCTCTTCTCCAAATGCCCATCTTGACACACGAGGTTTTTTCGACGGGAAACCTGAGTAATATCACTCAAACCATCCCGATCAACATCTCTGTTAAACTAGGGATTGTTGGAAATGTACACGATCATCTCCCTCCTGAGCCTCCTCCTTGGAGCTCGTCGGAGCATAGTTCTTCCACTTGTGTTAAGCTCCTAAAACAATAAAACAAGCTGCTACGAGGATAGTTCTTTTAAGTGTGTCAACCTCGTTAAAATAATGAAACACGAGAATTTTCAATTCGAGTTTTGATAGATTTAGTTCAAATCTCTCTTGTTTTCAACTTTCACTCCATTTCCTATGGACTGAAGCTTGGGGTGCATGCACCTCGAATTGAGACACCATGCTGGAGGGCATGCCCATCTTGTGTGTACATAAGCGTGTGTTTTTCATTTGTGTGCATGTGTGGTGTGGTGTGCGAAGTAAACATCTTTCTGCTGATCGGGTCTTCCTGATTGTGCAAATGTCCATTTGTCCATTTGTTTGTATCGCGGATGGTGCCTCCCGCAGTACCAGGAACCTGTCTTCGGCGGCCTGGGTAATCTATGATGCTGCTAGTGAGTTGGTCAACCTGCAAGGTGTGTGTCTGGGACGTACTACAAATAACATCGCAGAATATAGTGCTGTATTAGAATTATTAACTGAGGTTGTAAACCTTGGTATCCGTGAATTTCTTGTGTATCTATACTCACAAATTGTAGTATTGCAACTGAACGGTCATTATTCGGTCAGAAACCCATCCATTTTATGTCTGTATCTACGTATTCATTTACTGGAAAGAAATTTTGACTATATTACATATCAACATATAGCCAGGCATATGAATACATTAATAGATGCAGTAGCTAATTTGGTGTTAGATAGACATTTGCGCAATTTTTAAATCATCATCACATGTAAAAGGAAAATCCATCCAGAAATAGATATGTATATATATAGATATCGAAATTTTTACATAGTGTGCGTCGCATAGAATCAAAAAATATATATGTTCGTCTTAATACATCCGGAGACGACATGTCTCTCAAAAATATTCATGATAAAAACCCCTAGGAGTCTAATCTACATGGTGCTCATGATAGCAGGTGACTGCACGCACTAAGTGTCTCAGAAGTTGGTGGAGGCGACTAGGCACTCCCACCGTATGTCTCTGGTACGCCATCGGTACATCCGCCAGCCGGGCGTAGTCTGGGATCCCTCGGGCAATGCCCTCGAGATTTTGGATTAACTCCCCCCCCTCTGCACCCTCTGCCTGAGGATCAGGTGAGGGAAGAGTCCTCCGCGCGATAGGAGACATACCGGCTGGTCTCTCTGGGCCCACGTCTGCATACATATAAAATGTGTCAGGATGGATATGTATTAACAAAAAAAATCATAAAACATAAAAATCAAAAAGAGAAGAGGTCATACCCAACTCCTCGTCCCAATCATCTCCTTCCAGCAGTGGGAGATCTGGGTCTCCAGTGAAATCAGTTCCTACATATGGCCAATCTTCCACTACGATCAAGTGACGCCACAACCACCCAAAAAAATCCGGCCTCCAGGACATCTGTTGGCCTCCTCCAGCTCTGGGCATCAGTGCTACCTAGCGAGCCATTCTTGGCTCTCGTGGAATCGGCTTAGCTACTATGGCCCCTTGGCCCTGGAATATTGGTAATCGTTCCAGAATGAACGATACCAGGATGGAACCATAGCCGAACTGTTTCAGTTTGGCCTGCTTGCACTTCGTGAGCTGTCTCTTCATGTTTATCGTCACTACTGTGGCCCAGTCAAACAATAGGGGAGTCATACACTCTAAGGCTATCAAAAGTTGGGCCTTGGTGGCCTCGTGTGGTGCCTGCGACCCTGCGGCCCGCGTGATGGTATGCAGCACCACTCTCAGTGCCAGATCAGGAATGGTGTGGATGTCCACCTTTCCACTTCCTGATCCCAGTTGTGCCCCTCGGCACACTCGTGCCATCACTTGATCCATCTTCTCACCAGACGGTCTGCTCCCTGTCAATATGGGTACCGGACCTCTGCGCGATAGTTCGGTTATGAAGTACACGTCAGCAACCTCCAGTTCTAACACTTGATCCCGCAGCTTGAATACTTGTTCATCTGTATCCCACATATTGATCAAGTACTGTAGAAGCTCAGGCTGAGCTCGTAAACAAGGCGCCAGGAAGAACTTTTTTAGCCCACAGTTCTTGAGGGCATTCATGCAAGTTTCATTTTCCATGGCTTGTTCATCCTCTTCGCCGTGCTCTCTCTCTTTCCACTCAATCACCATTTTTCTTGGTTTCCTGCATCAACATGGTCACAAACCCTTAATTAGATCTCTGATGAGCTTCAAATTTCATCCAAATTGATTAAAATTTCGAATTTTTAGGCGAAAATTTGGGTTCCGCTGTTGGTGCGGCTGTTTCCTGAACAGTCGCGCCAGTCGGCGCGAGCCCTTTACATATAAAAGCCCATTGGCACGGGTCTATGCCCGATACCCGCGCCAATGGGCGAAGCCCTAAAAATTTAAAAATTTGCCACAGAATTCTAATGCATGATGGAAAACTATTAAAAAATGGATTGAAATGGAGTACAAAGAAGCGCCTCTTACCTGGAACTGACGAAACTCTGGATAGTAGCCCAGATCGGTCGCAATCGCTGTCAGAAGTTCGCACACAAACTGGACCACTGCTGCTCTTCGGTGAGGTAAAAATTAAAAAGTAATTTTATTTTTACCATTTGACATATTTATAACTTTTTGAACTGAAAATAGGTCTTGAAAGTTATTTTTCTGAATATTTTAATATATTTTGTCGAAAATGGGTTTTACACTTGCCTTTTTGTGCAGCAACAGGTCTTTCACGCAACTTAGACGGTGAAACGAGTTGTATTTTATACTTTTTCGGACTCGGTAAATACATGAAAAATTCACTCTGGAGTCATATTTCAGCTCTTTTCTGACTCTCTAAACATGAAAAGATTTCCAAGGCCCTTGTCGTTTCGATCTCGTAAAAGTGGACATGAATCGACATCTACCCAGTATACGTTTACCCCTTTTTCGGGCTGGGATGGATTATTTACGAAAAAGGAATACCCTAGCCTATCGCGACTAGGAGGTTTTCTCGGATATTGTTTTCTACCTTTTCGGGTCTGAGGAACTATCTACGAAAAGGGACCGCTGGAGTTTACTTTTCTGTTGTCTTTTCAAACTCTCTAAATATGAAAAGACGTCGAGTTCTTCCTTTGTCAGACTCGTTAAACCCTGATGACATTGGATTCAGTCGAAATGACGTTCTCTAAGTTTCTCCTTCCTAGGGCTCGTTAAATGTACTAGGATGGATTTGCCCGAAGGGCGGACTTATATTACAAGCATATGCTATCCCCTTCAAGCTTGTTATCAAAAATAATTGGGGTACTCGCCAGAAATGGTGGGGGAAAATGGAACCAGCATCATTGTCGTGTCGGCAGTATGTCGCTCTTGAACATGGCACTTGTCTGCATTCGTGTCGGGTTGGGGACATCTCATCTCGTTCTTCACTTACCTCCATGGGTTTGGATAATCCCTTTTGACCTCTCATCTGCTCATTGTCTCATCACCGTGACCTCTAATCCGTTGATGTCAAATACTGCCAAGTCCACTGTCGTGCCATTTACATGTTCAAGAGAAGTTTACCTCTGCAAAGTATCAACCTCCCTCTGATTCTCATTTGATTCTGATCCACAAAAAACATCATGTTCCTCTGTCTCGTGTCGATGATGTGGGAAACATTATGGCCCACCTTCGATCAAGGTCACTTCCCATCGACTTCATCTCATTATCCGGGAAGCTGATCTAGAGACTCCCTTATGGTACCTTGGAGCCTGCATGCCTCAATGGTAGGTTCGTCGCATTCGACGTGAGGTTTTCATCATTGGCCTCCGATCGAGTGATTCTACGGGTGTTCAACACCATCTCATTGATTCGCACGCCGTAGATTGTACCTATAGTACCTTGACAGCCATTGTCATTATTGGTGGTTCCTCTCGCGTCTGTTAACAACTTTCCTCATTGGCTGGTAATCAGGCGATGTTCTTGCATGTTCGAATTTAGCTCACATATTCGCATGCTTGAACTTGTACTTTGTTCGGGTCGGGATGGAGCGCAAGACCCTGGATTGTGTCTGTTGTAATCCAAGCTGCGATATTGTGGATTATTATGATTATTTACATGACTCACTAATTGTATGGCTGCGACCATACCTGACGCTATTTATCAATCCTCATTGGATGGCTGCATCCACGCCTTGGATCTATATTATTGTAAACTCTGTTATGGATGGTTGCGCCCATACCACATGTATATATCATGTATCTGAGACATCATTTGTACTTCGCTCCACAGGTTTTCCGATGGCAGTGTTTTCATTCGGCATGTTCTCATAAAGCATTTCACCCCTCTCTCTCTCTTTCGGGCCTCATGCTTTAGGGGGCATCTGTTACACAACAATTTTTCACCGTCCCTGCAATCCCCATCCCACACATTGGAGGGCTCATTTCGTGACCTGTGAGCAGAGACAAGACTTGAAAATACTTTCATTGCATCCCTATGAAGATGAGCTTTCATTTCCATGAAGACATCTCCCCGCAAAAAATCCTAAAAATAGCTCTTTTCCATTAGCACGGTTCCATAGTTCAGCCCTCGCGCCAAGGGGGAAAATCCTCCAAAGAGGGCACGCCAATTGGCGCTCTGTCATAGAGCCGCACCCGCGCCAACCATATTAAGAGGTGTTTTTTAAAAATAAAAGGCGGAAGTTTCATCCTAACAAATTCCTGGACTGATATCTATCTTGAGTTGGGTGGTTTGGCTACGGATTTCCATAGAGAGGAAGTGGTTTGCCACCTCTCATGGAAGCTTCCCTAATGATAGGGCCAATCCCATAATTATAGGGATCCCAACTTCCCTTCCTCCTTCTATAAAAGCTTGCCCATTTCCCTTGCAAGCTAGTTCCAGAATCTCCAAGTTCCCAAGAGCTTTCACATCCTTATGCTGCAAGAGCCTTCTTGATTCCCTTAAGGCCAAATCCAAGCAAGGAGACTATTTCCAAGTATCCGGAGAGAGAGGCTTGTCCCATCCTTGACAGGCTTTATCGAGACATGTTCTGTTGACGACCCACCAAAGGAGAATTCGGCGTCGAAGCTTTGGTTGTATTCTTCTTTTTGACTCATTAATATTAAGCGACTATTGGTTATGGTTCCACTCTTGTTCTTGATCATGTTCATGAGTTATGTCCTCTTCGACTGAAATATAGTTGTATATACTGGATTTTATGCTTGTGTTTGTGTTGTTTCTTGCATGTGCAGGTGTCCGATCATGGAGATCGTGAGGATTGTGATCTGCCAGGGCAAAGGAACGGGAGCACCACCTCTTCTACAAACGACAGTGTTGGATTCCAGGTAATACTTCCTCACAATTTGGTTTATTTACAATTAGGAACCTACACTGTAGCGTGTTTGATTGTTGCTAGACCCGATCTGGGCTAGTAGGGATCGCCTCTATCCGCAGAGGGGATTTACCTCCTCAACAG
>JAXQQM020072761.1:0-94817 GCA_034641835.2 Pinus albicaulis
AGAGGATTCCAACATCAAATGAAATGTCTGGTCTGGTAGTAGTAAGGTATTAAATATTTCCTATGATTTTTTTGTAATTTGTTGCATCCTCAAATCCATTTCCTTTTGTGGATGTATGATTTAAATTTTGTTCCATTGGATTATTCAAAGGATTTCACTCATCCATGCCAAATTTGTTCAAAGATATCCAATGCACTTATTTTAAGATAGGAATATAAACCTTGGATGTTGGGTTACTTAAATACCTTGATATTAGTGAACATATCCCAAATTTGTCATTTCAAAACCTTTCCTATATTATTTGTTTATGAATGCAATGTAATTTTCATTGTTCACTATCATTAAAACATCATCTACATATACCACAAGATATACAACAATTTTTCCAACTTTTAGAAAATAGGTGATCAAGAGGAATCTTTTTACAATTTTAGAATAATATAATCATTTGAAAAGATACACAGGAGGAATAGTGAAAAAAATTTCAGCCAGATTCAATCAAGTATATCATTCAATGCCTACTGATATAAATCGCCTCTCGGTTCATCTCTCTTACACTACCTTGGTGCTTTTGATCCAGAAATGGAGTTTCAATTGAGAGAAAGGAACACTATAACACTCAAAAACATACAGGACATTGCAATAGCCGTGGAAGCTAACATGTTGGTCAAAAGGTCAAAGTTGGAAGAAGAAGAGAGGGAGAACATAGAGAAGGAGCATTTGACATCTTTAGAAGTGAAGCTCGACATTTTGGTAAGTATAATGGAATAAATGATGTAAAAGATCATCATAAGAGATGAATTTTCTGTTCAACAACACCATGTCCCACTTATTGCAGAAGAGGAAGAGGTTGTTGGCCTTAACCATTTTCCTTCTAATTCCAGTTACCATAGATCAGAAAATGATTGTTTTATGTATTCATTTATGGGCAATCATGAAAATGGATTTGTATATCAGCCCAAAGAGAAACAATTTTCTGATCTAATGTGTATGCTTGATGACATTCCTTATATTTATGATTTACCCAAGTATGATCAATATGATGATGACTATGTTGTCGAAATAGAGGCTGACTCTTCAAGGCTATCAACAACATGTTTTGGGAGGAGGAAGTTCAATCGCAGCAACTCCAATATAGCACCCAGCCTATACATATCAATCATGATAGCAATGAAGACAATGCCTAAAATTTCAAAGTATGTGAAAGATATTTTCCCTTGTGTTTCGCTTCATTTCAATTTCCGAGAGAAAAATTTCGTCATATTAGCAATCAAAAGTTTGTCAGTCTTGATATTGAGCGTGAATAAGACATTGAACTTCTTGATCAGGACTCTTTACTCTTGTGTTTCTCCTCATTTGCAAAAATAAGAGAAAATTGTAAGAAATCAGATAAGTGAGTTGTCAACAATATAAATGGGCAGCCTTTTCATGAATTGGTTGAGGATGTCACTTGTGATATGGAAGCTTATTTTGCTCCGGAATCAGAGCCACTGAGTTACATTGAGTTTCAAACCACAGTTGAAAGCTTAGAACCTGAAACATATTATGAATTGATGTGGGATAATTCTATACCATTAAGTTTTGATGCATTTTAGTTTTTGAGGAAATTTTTTGATATTATCTTCGAAGCAAATGATGACAAGCCTATATAAAATCATGTAGTCTTATTGGAACCAATGTATAAAAAGTTGCAACAGTCTTCTCAGGTTTTCCATGATCCAATAGTTGATGTTTTGGATGATATCTATAGTCAAAGTCCTTCTCCATTAGCTAACTATGAGCTTAAAAACAAAGATGATAAAAATTTGATTAGGAAACTAACTTCATTGTTTTATTCAGCAAGAGTCTCATTACAAAGCGCATCCAAGAATTTTCAATCATATCAGGAGAGCAACACTAAACAAGAGGTTGTCTTAGAGCCTCTTGCACAAGATGATCTTCTTCCAAGATCAGAAAATGAAAGAAGTGCTTGTATTTCTACTAAGTTTATAGACAAGGTAACATTTCAGATTTTTTAGGATCCTTTTACTGATTTGCTACAGTCAATAGGGGAGACGAATTTTCTTGTATTTATGGATCAGAAGCATATTTTCAACAGATACTTGGAGTTTCCTATTTTTTGGTTTTTCTGCCTGCGCAAGGAAAGTGTGAGCGTGATTATGGTAAGTAGCCATTTGCTGGATTGGTTAGACTGGAGGGATCATTTCACATGATTTTATATATATCTTCAACATGTAGGTGGTTATCATTAGAATTGAAGCCCTCAAATCTTGATGGTATGCTTCCCTAAATAAGTTTAGTTATTAGTCAGTTTCAATTTTTCAAGTCATTTCAGTTTGTCGATTTGTTTCAATTTCAAGTCTTGATTTTTATTTTTGACTCCATGCCCAATGGATGAGGTTAATTGGTCTACGATGTTCTTAACACCTCCTAAGGAGTTTCATCCCCAGTTGGAGCAAATTTTAGTGTCTGTCAGTCCTGTCAATCACCAGTAATCGAATTATGCTCTTTCATATGGTTGATAGGGTCCAAGGTTAATTTTTTATAGTTTCAAAAGGTTTTCAAATAAAAATTTGATCATTGGTTGGCGTGTGTAGGTCATTATTACTCCCTCCATTCTCATGGTCAATTAATATTATCATGGTCAAGTCATTATTCTTTGAAAGAGTGTCTTGGTCATCTTTTTCATCATTCCATATAGTGTCATCATTAGGTCATATTATCAAATGTGATGTAAATAGCTCATGTCATCATCTAGGTCACCATTAGAGGGAGTAGTAATAGGTAAAAGTGTTATATAATGATCTCTAAATTTTCTTTGATCCTTATTAAAAATGAAATTATTTATAATAAGGTTTGAAGTTGCAGTTCACTAGCAATCCAAGTCATTTTGTGAAAAGAGAAGGTGGGGCCACATCACCACCTATGAGAAAATGGACCCTCCAGCATATAAGAAGATGAAAGAAGCAAATAATTTGCTCATTTCACCCTCATGATACATCATTCCATCAACAAGAAGCATTTCCACCCTCTGAAAATGAATTTCTTACCTTGAAAAGCTGAATTTCCTTGTTGCGCTGCACTTTTCTCTTGTTGCGCTATGCTTTTCTTAGCTTTGCTGTGTTTTTCTCAAGTGAGCACATTATCTCTTATCTAGTGGTTTCTTAATCAAGTACAGGTTCCATATCATCAAAATCAAGTGATTGGTTCTGTCATCTACCTCTCTTTAACTTCATTTCATGCTTGAAAGCTCAGAAAATCACCCTCTCTTAGGGTTTGTTGCGTTTTTGGTCACATAGTGTATTTTGTCCATTTTCTGATAAAATACCTTAATTTAATGCTCAGACACCCTCCCTCGCCTTTCATACACCTTCCTTGACACTTCCCCTCATCCCTTTCCCTCATTTTCTTCATTTCCCTATAAACCCTAACCTACACTACACTTTCCCAGGCTAGGACTGTGTTTTGAATTTTTATACCCCTTCCCCTCACTCATTTCTAAAAATTACACCTCCCTACACTCCCTAACATATATCCCTACCTCCATAAATGTTTCCAAGTATTTATACACCCTCAAACACCTTCATATCCCTCCATTCCTAAAACTTCCCCTAATCCCTTATTTTCCTAAATTAAACCCTAATTCTCTTTCCTAGTGTGCTAGGGTTTCACATGGATATAAAGACCAAAACCAATGATAAAAGGAAGAATAAAGGAGGTCAGATTATCATATATAAACCCACCAAAGTCCAAGAAATCATAGCTTCACCTTTCCAAGATATGGGATGCCTAGGGTTTACATTGCACACAGGGACATTTCTACCTCAAAATTAGTTTATGAAGTAATGAAGATGAATTTGACAAAAGTGAAAGAGGGTTTTATACATAATATACCAACAACAAAAAAAAACTCCTTAATTTTATTCACAGGTGTTAGAATTTGAGATAAATTCCTAAATTCCAGTTGCTACAGGGGGTTTTCTGCACTTTTGGATAGCTTTACTCTGGGTCAGTTTTTCAGGGGTTTGGAGAAGGTGTTTGTAGTGCCTAATGACTTCATTTTGTAGTGGACATCATAATATTTCCAAAAATACCACTTGGAGCCCAAAAATACTCCCAGAAGGCCTCCAAACACCCTCTCAAACACCACGCTTCATTTCTGCTAAGAACTTGTTGCGCTTCTGCAATCTTAAGTGGCCAACTTCAAACTTGGATTATGAACAAATGGGGAAGTATTTTTGCAAAAGGGAGGAGTTTTTTGTTCATAACATACCAAAGAACAAAAAATTATCTCATTTTTGCAAAAACAATTATGGTTAGAGAGATATTTCTCCACCTTTGAGCCATATTTTTGGGAAATTTTCAGTGATTTTGGCAAATTTTGGAAATTCAGTCAAGTGCTGCGCTTTTCCCTCAAAGCTCCAAATCACAAAAATTTTACATGCATGGATATATTATGACCTGAACATGTCAGCTATATATTTTTTATTCCAAGTTAGCATTTTTGTTGGGAGAAAAGTGCAAAAAACTTTCTAACAAATCACTTTCTACCACCATTTTCACCCTCACGATGTGCTTTTGGAGTAACCTTGGGAGAATCGAGTTTTATTAGCCTTTGAGAGGCCATTTTTCTTGCTTAAGGACTCTATAGAAAACTATAAATATTAATATTTCCAATGGTACCTTCATGTCAGTATTTGGAGCATAGGAAGGAAAACAAAAGTGCCCTACAAGATGGCACTGTGTTTCTCCATGGAGGTCAAATTTTCGAGTTTTTTCAATCAAACTTGATTTATCATGATGTAAATTATCTTGTTTTGAGTTGACATGATGTAGATGAATGTAAATTGAGCTTGTTAATGTAAATTTTATGTAATTATTGACGTCATTAATGATGGATAGGTCAGTCAAAGGCTAAAAGGAGAGTTTGTTCTAACCTCCCTAGTCTTAGGTTTGGTTAGAGAAATTTGTGTAAATTGTTCCTATCTTAAGGGATTCACCCCTAAGAGAGGGGAAGATGCTTTTTGGTCTATATGTAGCTTGTTTTCAGTCAGATTTAAGGTTGGACATCAATGAGTAGAAGGCTTGGAGCTTTGTGTACAGTTGATATTTGCACAAATACAAGGCCAGTTGCAACTATTATATAGTGATTCACGTGGTATGATTTTGTGGCAGTGTTTTTCTTCTGAAATTCACTTTTATGAATGATTAGTTCATCTTCTTTCCATATCTATGCTTTCAGTTATATCATTATAATATGTTAAACAAAAATCTTTAAGCTTATGCTCTGTTTTGGTAGGAATTTCATGTTTATGTTGTTCATCTTCTCATAAATGAGCGCGTGCTTGTCATGCTCATTTTTAACCTTTGATTTTCCACCCTACACTACAAATGACAACCTTAAATTGTCACTGAACATACCCGCCATGCCCCTTTGTATCCATACAACTGAAATATTTTAGATCTGACTTAGTTTCCTTGACCTTTCCTCCCGATCCAACAAAAAAACCTAAATTTCAAACCCTAGAGCTCAGACCTAGCGTAATATCCTTTTACCTTCTTCAGCCATATTTTGGTTGTAATATCATAGAGAGAGCCCTCTCTGATTTTGTAGGGCTAGCTACCAAATCCTAAATGGTTCGAGGTTACCTTCGTTGGTTTGCATTCTCAGCCTTAGGACACTGTGGAGGATAACATTTTTGGCGTCGTTTCCAGGGAACAAAAGATCACATTTTCCCTGGGTATGAATGACAAGGATCGGATCTGATTATTGATGGTGGACAGTGATCAGACACAGGAAGGCTGAAATCATCCACCTGGCAACTCCAAATCAATTTCGAAATCAAATCCAAAGACTCCACTAGATTATGAACCTTACTAACAGAAACATGAAAGGATGACATGGGAAGATCATGTATTCAAATTGGACTTTCATCAAAGAAATCAAGTTCTTTGTCGTGAATTTTTCTTCTCTTTTCCTAAGAATGTAAAGAATGTTTTCCACTGCATACTATATTCAAGAAGGGATCACAAACCTGCATTTGATTCCTTTCCTTTGAATATTGTGAATACAAATTCTCCTTATGCTTTTGATCTTGGTCAAGATCCTTCTTCTAAAACCTATGTTGACCATTTTCAGCTTGATGAGCCTCAAGAGATCAAGACTAAATTTACAGCTTCTCTACATACTCCTATGTCTTCCAAAATTCCAGATAGATACAAGCCACTCATCTTACCTCCTATACTCTATGATTTCCCTGAAAAAGATTACAAATATCTTCCCAGGTTTGATGGAGAATATGGAAAAATCATTGTTGAGAAACACATTCAGAGTTTTGAAAATTTTCTCGACCTTTTTGAGGTTGAAGAAGATGATGTTAGTATCAGGATGTTTTCTCTATATTTGTAAGGAGAAGCTAAGAAATGGTTCAAAAACTTTCCAGATGCAAGAATTTTCGATTTCCATCAGTTTATGAAAGTCTTTCTTGATAAATGGGTGATCAAGAGGAATCCTATTATGATTTTAGAAGAATATAATCATTTGAAAAGACATCCAGGAGCAACATTGCAACACTTTTCAGCCAGATTCAATCAAGTATATCATTCAATGCCTGCTGATATAAAAATGCCTCCCGGTTCAACTCTCTTACACTACCCTGAGGCCTTTGATCTAGAAATGGAGTTTCATTTGAGAGAAAGGAATACTATAACACTCGAAAAAATGCAAGACAGTGCGATCACTGTGGAAGCTAATCTGTTGGTCAAAAGGTCAAAGTTGGAAGCAGAAGAGAGGGAGAACATAGAGAAGGAGTATGTAACATATTCAGAAGTGAAGCTCAACATTTTTTAAGTATAATGGAATAAATGATGCAAAATCTCATCATGAGAGATTAATTTTATGTTCAACAACACCATGTCCCACTTATTGCAGAAGAGGAAGAGGTTTCTCGCCCTAAACATTTTCGTACTAATTCCAGTTACCATAGATCATAAAATGATTTTTTTATGTATTCATTTGTGGAAAATCATGAAAATGGATTTGTAGATCAGCCCGTGGAGAAACAATCTGTTGATCTAATGTGCATGCTTGATGCCATTCCTTATATTGATGATTTACCCAAGTATGATCAATATGATAATGACTATGTTGTCGAAATACAGGCTGACTCTTCAAGGCAATCAATGACATGTTTTTGGGAGGAGGAAGTTCAATCACAACAACTCCAATATAGAACTCAGCCTATACATATTAATCATGACAACAATGAATACAACACATAAAATTTTGAAGTAATTGAAAGCTCTTTGCCCTTGTGTTTTGATTCATTTCAATTTCTGAGAGAACACTTTCCTTAGATTAGCAATCACCAGTCTGTTAGTTTTGATATTGAGCATGAAGAAGACAATGGACTTCTTGATCGACACTCCTTACCCTTGTTTTTCTCCTCATTTGCAAAAATAAGAGAAAGTTGTAAGCAAGCAAATAAGCGAGTTTTTAACACTATAAATGGGAAACCTTTCCATGAATTGGTTGAGGATGTCACTTGTGATATGGAAGCTTATTTTGCTCCAGAATCGCAACCACTGAGTTACATTGAGTTTCAAACCACAGTTGAAAGCTTAGAACCTAAAACATATTTTGAATTGATGCAGGATAATTCTGTACCATTAAGTTTTGATGCATTTCAGTGTTTGAGGAAATTTTTTGATAATATCTTTGAATAAAAGGATGACAAGCCTATATAAAATCATGTAGTCTCATTGGAACCAATGTATAACAAGTTGCAGTAGTCTTCTCAAGTTTTCCATGTTCCAATAACTGATGATTTGGATGATATATGTAGTCAAAGTCCTTCTCCATTATCTAACCATGAGCTTCAAAACAGAGATGATGAAATTTGATCAAGAAAATGGCTTCATTTATTTTTTATTTTTTACTTAGCAAGAGTCTCATTATAAACCGCATCCAAGAATTTTCAATCATATCAGGAGAGCAGCGATAAAGAAGAGGTTGTCTTAAAGCGCACATGATGATATTCTTACAGGATCAGAAAATGAAAGGAGTACTTGTATTTGTGTTGAGTTTCAAGACAAGGTAACATTTAGGATTTTTGAGGGTCCTTTTACCAATTTTCTACAGTCAATAGGGGAGATGAATTTTCTTGTATTTATGGATCATAATCATATTTTCAGAAGATACTTGGAGTTTCCTTCTTCTTTTTTCTTTTTTTTTATCTGCCTACTCAAGGAAAGTGTGAGCGTGATGCTGGTAAGTAGCCATTTGTTGGATTGGTTACACTTGAGGGATAATTTCATATGATTGTATATATATCTTCAGCGGGAAGGTGGTTATCATCACGATTTGAAGCCCTCAAATATTGATGGTTTGTTTTTATAAATAAGTTCAGTTATTAGTCAGTTCCAGTTTTTCAAGTCATTTTATTTTGTCAATTCATTTCAGTTTTTCGAGTGGTTTCAATTTCGAGTCTTGATTTTTATTTTTTACTCCATTCCCAGTGGATGAGGCTAACTGGCATATGATGTTCTTGACACCTTATATAGATATGCCATCCCTAGTTGGAGCCAATGTTAGTGTCTGTCAGTCCTATCAGTCACCAGTGATAAAATTATGCTCTTTCATATGGTTGATAGGGTCCAAGGTTAAATTTTATAGTTTCAAACTATTTTCAAATAAAAATTTGATCATTGGTTGGTGTTTCTAGGTCATTATTACTCCCTCCATTCTCATGGTCAAATAATCTTATCATGGTCAGGTCATTATTCTTTGGAAGAGTATCTTGGTCATCTTTTCCATCATTCAGGTTATCATTCCATATATAGTCATCATTAGGTCATATTATCAAATGGCATGTAAATAGGTCATGTCATCATTTAGGTCACCATTAGAGGGAGTAGTAATAGGGAAAAGTGTTCTATAATGATCTATAAATGCATTTTGATCCTTATTAAAGATGTAATTATGCATAATAAGGATTGAAGCTGCAATTTACTAGCAATCCAAGTCATTTTGTGAAAATACAAGGTCGGGCCACATCACCACCCAAGAGAAAATGGACCCTCCAGCCTATAAGAATACCAAAGGAGAAAATAATTTGCTCATTTCACCCTCAAGAGACATCACTCCATCAGCAAGAAGCATTGCTACCCTCACGCTGCGCTTTTCTTAGCTTTTTTGTGTTTTTCTCAAGGGAACACTTTCTCTCTTCTCCAGTGGTTTCTTAATCAAGTATAGGTTCCAAATCATCAAAATCAAGTATGTGGATCCATCGTCTACCTCTCTTTAACTTCATTTCATGCTTGAAAGCTCAGAAAATCACCCTCTCCTAGGGTTTGCTGCGCTTTTGGTCACATAGTGTCTTTGGTCCATTTGTTGAGAAATACCCTAAATTTCATGCTCATACACCCTCCCTCACCTTCCATACACATTCCTTGACACTTCCCCTCATCCCTTTCCCTCATTTTCTTCATTTCCATACAAACCCTAGCCCACACTACACTTTCCTAGGCTAGGATTGTGTTTTGGATTTGTATACCCCTTCCCCTCACTTGTTTCATAAAATTCCACCTCCCTACCCTACTTAACGTCTATCCCTACCCCCATAAATTTTCCCAATAATTTATACACCCTCAAACCCCTTCATCTCCCTCCATTCCTAAAATTGCCCCAAATCCATTGTTTTCCTAAACTAAACCCTAATTCCCTTTCCTAGTGAGCTAGGGCTTCACATGGATCTAGAGACCATAACCACTGATCAGATGAAGCATAAAGGAGGTAAAAGTATCAGATATGAACCCACCAAAGTCCAAGAAATCATAGCTTCACCTTTCCAAGATATGGGCTGCCTAGGATTTACATTGCACACATGGACAATTCTACTTCAAAATTAGTTTATGAAGTAAGGAAGATGAATTTAACAAAAGTGAAATAGGTTTTTTTCCATCATATACAAAGGAAAAGCACATCCTTCTGTTTATGCACAGGTGTTAGTATTTGAGATAAATTCCCAAATTACAGTTGCTACAGGAGGTTTTCTGCACTTTTTGAAAACTTTACTTCAAGTCAGTTTGTCAGGCGTTTGGAGAAGGTTTTTGCATTTCTTAATGACTCAATTATGTACAGGAAATCATAATATTTCCAAAAATACCAATTTCAGCCCAAAAATCCTCTGGTAAGGCCTCCAAACACCCTCTCAAAGACGATGTTGTATTTCTACTAAGAGCTTGTTGTGTTTCTGCAATTTTAAGTGACCAACTTCAAACTTGGATTCTGACAAATGGGGTAGTATTTTTTTAAAAAGGAGGAGGTTGTTGTTCATAACACAAAAAATAAAAAAAACCTCTCTTAGTGTTTCAAAAACATTATGGTTAAAGATATATTTCTTCACATTTGAGCCCTAATTTTGGGAAATTTTCGGTCATTTTGGAAATTTTTGGAAATTCAGTAAGCCAAGGCAATGCGCTTTTCCCTCAGAGATCCAAATCACAAAAAGTTTACATGCATGGATAGATTATGACCTGAACATGTCAGCTATATATTTTTTGTGCCATGTCGACATTCTTGTTGGGAGAAAAGTGAAAAAAACATGCTAAAAAACCATTTTCTGCCACCTTTTTCACCCTCACGCTGCGCTTTTGGAGTAACCCTGGGAGAATCCATTTTTCTCAGCCTTTGAGAGGCCATGTTTCTTTATTAAGGACTCTATGGAAAAATAGACATCCTAATATCGACAATGGTACCTTCATATCAGTATTTGGAGCACAAGATGGCAGTGAAAAGTGCCCTACAAGATGGCGCTGCGCTTTTCCCTTGAGGTCAAAGTTTGAAGTTTTTTCAGTCAAAATTTGTTTCTCGTTATGTCAATTCTCTTGTTTTGTGTTTACATGATGTAGATGAATGTAAATTGAGATTTTTAATGTAAATTTTATGTAATTATTGAGGTCATTAATGATGGATAGGTCAATCAAAGGCTAAAAGAAGAGTTTGTTTTAACCTCCCTAGTCTTAGGTTTGGTTAGAGAAATTTGTGTAAACTATTCCTATCTTGATGGATTCGACCCCTGAGAGAGGGAAATATTGTTTTTGGTCTATATGTAGATTTTTTAGTCATATTCAAGGTTGGAAATGAGTGAGTAGAAGGCTTGGAGCTTTGTGCATAGTTGATATTTGTAGAAATACAAGGCCAGTTGCAGTTATTATATAGGGATTCATGTGGTATGATTTTGTGGCAGTGCTTTTATTATGTAATTCACTTTTATGAATTATTATTTCATCTTCTATCCATATCTATGCTTTTAGTGATCTTCCTATAAGATTTTAAGTAGAATTGTTTAAGCTTATGCTCTGTTTTGGTAGGAATTTCATGTTTATGTTGTTCATCTTTTCATAAATGAGCTCATGCTTGTCATGCTCATTTTGAACCTTTTATTTTCCACCCTACACTACAATTGACAACCTTAAAGTGCTAATTAACATACCTTTCATGCCCCTTTGTATCCCTGCAATTGAAATCTTTTAGATCTGATCTAGTGTCCTTGACCTCTCCTCTTGATTCAACAAAAAAACCTAAATTTCAAACCCTAGAGCTTAGACCTAGCCTAATATCCTTTTACCTTCATCAGTCATCTTTTGGTTGTAAGATCACAGAGAGAGTCCTCTCTGATTTAGTAGGGCTAGCTACCAAATCCTAAGTGGTTCGAGGATACCTCCATCGGTTTCCATTCTCATCCTTAGGACACTGTGGAGGATAACATTTTGGGCGTCATTGTCAGGGAACGAAATATCGTATTTTCCCTGGGTGTGAACGACAAGGATTAGATTTTATTACTGACGGTGGACCATGAGCAGACATATGAAGGCTGAAATCATCCACCTGGCGACTCCAAATCAGTTTCAAAATAAAATCCAAAGACTCCACTAGAGGATGAGCCTTACCAATAGAAACATGAAAGGAAGACATGGGAAGATCAGGTATTCAACTTGGAATTTCATCGAAGACATCATGTACTTTGTCATGAATTATTTCTTCTCTTTTCTTGATAATGTCAAGAAGGTTTTCCAGTGCATACTATATTCGAGAAAATATCAAAGACCCGCATTTGATTCCTTTCCTTTGAATATTTTGATTACAAATTCTCCTTACGCTTTTGATATTGGTCAAGATCCTTCTTTTGAAACCTATGTTGATCATCTTTAGCTTGATGAGCCTCAAGTGATCAAGACTAATTTTACAACTTCTCTACATACTCCTATATCTTCCAAAATTCCAGATAGATACAAGCCACTCATATTACCTCCTATACTCTATGATTTCCCTGGAAAATATTACAAATATATTCCCTGGTTTGATTCAGAATATGGTAACATCACTGATGAGAAACACATTCAGATTTTTGAAAAAATTCTCAACCTTTTTGAGGTTGAAGAAGATGAAGTCAGTATCAGGGTGTTTTCTCTATCTTTGCAAGGTGAAGCTAAGAAATGGTTCAAAAACTTGCCAGCTGCAAGAATTTTCGACTTCCATCAGTTTTTGAAAGTATTCCTTGATAAATGGGTGATCAAGAGGAATAATTTTATGATTTTAGAAGAATATAATCATTTGAATAGACAGCCAGTGTTAGGTCCCTATATTCTAGTATAGTCCCTTATTGTTGTTAGTGTAACCCCCTTATTGTTATTATTGTACCCTTGTAACCCCCATTTTATTATTATTGTGCCCTTAAATTATTAATTTTAGGTCAGCTAGGATTACATTGTGGCCCACTAGGATTATATTGTGGCCCCATGGACTCCTATATATATAAGGAGGTTTTGTTCATTTGTATAATCCAAGAATTGTTCATTCATGTAATGTATTGGAGTTTTCCCCCTCGAAGTGGCTTATTTCTAAGGCGTTGATATCTCTTTTCTTCTCTTTTTGGAGCTGGTTACACAACATTTGGTATCAGAAAGGAAGTTTTGAAGAAAGGCATGGAAGCTAAGATGGATGGCGTGGAAGCTAAGATGGATGGCATGGAGGCTGGCATGGAATGTAAGATGGATGAAATGGAAGCTAAGATCGATGAGAAAATGGAAAACATGAAGAATTTTCTAAAAGCAGACATGGAAGGTTTGACAAAGTTGATACAAGAAAGGTTTCCTAATGGTGAAAAGATAGTAGAAGAACCTCATGATGAGAACAAAATAAATGTTAATCGTGATTTCATAAACTCTAATGTTGGCGGGAAAAACCACCATATTCCAAAAATGGATATGAGGAAGTTTGATGGAAAGGATCATGTAACATGGATACTACAGATGGAGCAATATTTTGATCTCAATAATGTGCAAAACACACAAAAGGTATGCATTGCAACTTTACATTTAGAACAAAATACATTTGTATGGTATCGATGGCTTTGCTCCCGTAAAAAAATTGTCACTTTGTCAATTTTTACGGAGGAAATGATAGCACATTATGAGGATACAAAGAGCAACACCTTCTTTAGCCAATTGATAAATCTCAAACAAAAGGGTTTAGTGGGGGAGCACATTGAGGACTTCCAAAAAATTGAATATAAGGGTAACTGATATTCCAGAGGAACACAGGATTGATCTCTTCATAGGCACTTTAAAGGATAACATTCAACACGAAGTTCGCGTTTTGGAACCTGATTCATTGGAGAAGGCATTCAGGTTGGCAAAAAAAGTTGAATGTAAAATTATGGCAACAAGGAAGCCTACCACTCAATTCTATAAAGAAGGAAGTGTGGCTACGCCTAGATTTCCACAACCTACAAGGTTGACACCACAACAATTGGAAGAAAAAAGAGCAAAAGGGCTTTGCTACAATTGTGATAAAAAATACACTAAAGGTCATAAGTGTGATGAGACGAAATTATTTTACATAGATTGTGAAGAGGAAGAAGAAAATGAACAAGAAGAGGACATACACCAGGAACCAACCTTAGAAGAGGAAGAAATGAATCCGACCATATCATGTAATGCATTTGCAGGAATTACCACTCCTCAAACTCTCAAGATAGAAGGACAAATCAAGAAGAAAAAGGTAATTGTGTTGATTGATTCATGTAGCACCCATAATTTTATTCATTGTAAGGTAGCCAAGGAATTAAATTGTTTCCTATACCCAGCACCATAATGTCAAGTGATGGTTGCAAATGGAGGAACTATAAATTTCTCTCGAAAATGCCATAATATCAAGCTAACCATGGGGGAATATGTATTGACTAGTCCAATGCTTTCCATTCCTATGGGAGGTGCTGATGTTGTACTAGGAGTACAATGGTTACAATCTTTGGGGACGGTAGCTTTTAATTTTCAAGAACTTTTCTTGAAATTTTTTTCGGAAGGAAAGGAAGTCGAATTACGGGGTATTGAAGGGAAGCCGGAAAGGATAATAAGCTCTAATGTCATGACAAAGCTTCTAAAGAAACAACAACGAGGCGTAATTGCACAATTATGCTCACTAGAAGTTCCGACATCAAAATCATCTATTTCTGCAGATCTCCAACAAGTCTTGGACAATCATTCCAAGGTGTTTGAAACTTCGAAAGGACTCCCACCTATTCGTGATCATGATCATGCTATTCATTTGATTCCAGGAAGTGTTCCTCCAAACATCAGGCCTTATAGATATCCTTACTTCCAAAAGAGCGAAATTGAACGTATGATTGCAGAAATGTTAGAGGCGGGTATAATTCAACCTAGTCAATGTTCTTTCTCTGCTCCTGTAGTATTGGTACACAAGAAGGATGGATCATGGCGAATGTGTCCAGATTATAGGGAGCTCAATAAGCTCACCATTAAAGACAAATTTCCCATTCCTGTGATTGATGAATTACTGGATGAATTACATGGAGCAATTTATTTTACCAAGTTGGATCTTCGTTCAGGATATCATCAAATTAGAATGAAGACTGAAGATATTCCAAAAACAGCATTTCGAACTCATGAGGGTCATTATGAATTTTTGGTCATGCCTTTTGGCCTTACCAATGCACCTTATACATTTCAAGGGTTGATGAATTCCATTTTCAAACCCTTGCTTAGAAAATTTGTGCTAGTATTTTTTTGATGATATACGAATCTACAGCAGGTCTTGGAAGGATCATGTTGAACATGTTGACAGGGTGCTCAAACTATTGCAGGAGAAACAATTATATGCAAAAAAATCCAAATGTTTCTTTGGAGTACAAGAGGTGGAATATCTGGGTCATATTGTATCTCACGAGGGTGTTAAAGTAGACCCTAACAAAATTAAAGCCATTAAGGAATAGAAAGTCCCCAAAACCATAAAGGAGTTGCGAGGATTTCTCGGGTTAACAGGGTATTATCGCAAGTTTGTTAAGAATTATGGGAGAATAGCAGCACCTCTAACAACATTATTGAAGAAAGATGCATTTTCATGGACTCCTGAAGCAACTAAGGCCTTTGAACATCTTAAAGAGGCAATGTACCTAGCACCGGTCTTAGCTACGCCAGACTTCACAAAAACCTTTATTGTGGAATGTGATGCCTCAGGAAATGGAATTGGTGTTGTTTTAATGCGGGAAGGAAGACCCATTGCTTTTGAAATTCGTCCAATCAAAGGAAAGTATTTACAGAAACCTATTTATGAGAAGGAAATGTTAGCAATACTGCATGCACTAAAGAAATGGCGAACTTACCTAATGGGAAGACACTTCAAGGAAAAAACTGATCATGATAGTCTTAAACACTTTTTGGAACAAAGACTATCTTCAGAAGAGCAGCAAAAATGGGTCACAAAGATGTTGGGTTATGACTTTGAAATAATCTACAAAGAAGGAAAGCTTAATGTTGTTGCAGATGCACTCTCAAGAAAGAATGAAGAGGTGGAAGCATTGCTTTGTGCCATTTCTATTATCCAACCAGATTGGATAACTGAAGCAAGAGATGAATGGAAGAAGGACAAGATGTATGGACACTCATTCAAAAGTTGCAGCAAGATCCTAGTACATCTGATACATTTAGTTGGAAAAATGATTCCTTATGGTACAAAGATCGCTTATATCTTTGTAAGAATTCCCAACTAAAACAAAATATTCTTTTGGAATTGCACACTTCCCCTTTAGGAGGACACTCGGGATTTTTAAAAACTTACCACAGGGTGAAGAAAGAATTTTTTTGGGATGGCCTTAAATCTGATATTCAAAATTTTGTGGCGGAATGTTTGGTTTGCCAGCAGAATAAAGTGGAAACAATTAAGACCCCTGGACTTCTACAACCTTTATCCATTCCAAGTCAACGTTGGGAGGAGATTTCAATGGATTTTATCACAGTTTTACCTAAGTCCGAAGGAAAGAGTGTCATCATGGTGGTAGTTGATAGACTTACCAAGTATGCACACTTTTGTGCATTATCTCATCCATTTAAAGCAAGTACAGTTGCTACTACATTTATGGACAGAATTCAAAAGCTACATGGAAGCCCAAGGGTTATTGTGGGCGACAGAGATCCCATTTTTACTGGAAATTTTTGGACGGAGTTATTTTCTTGTTTGGGTACTCAATTAGCTCATAGCTCATCTTATCATCCTCAATCTGATGGTCAAACTGAGATAGTAAATAAATGTTTGGAAGGGTATCTTCGTTGTTTTGTATCTGATAAACAAACACAATGGGTCAAGTGGTTACCTCTTGCTGAATGGTGGTATAACACTTCCTTCCATACTGCAGCAAAAATGACCCCATTTATGGCACTTTACGGATATCATCCACCATCCATCACATCGTATTTAAGGGAAAATTCGAAGGTTTAAGCAGTGGAAGATCACATCGAGCATCAACAAGAAGTTCTCCAACTCTTAAAATATAACCTGAATTTGGCACAAAATCGAATGAAACAACACGCAGATCAACATCGCAGCAAGAGAAGTTTTGATGTAGGAGATTGGGTATTTTTACGGCTACAACCATACAAACAAATGTCCCTCAAGCAAGCAAAGAAGGATAATAAATTATCGCCAAAGTACTATGGTCCTTACAAGGTGTTGCAAAAGATTGGTACTATGGCATACAAATTGGAGCTTCCTGCTTCTTCGCAAGTACATCCAATTTTCCATGTTTCATGCTTAAAGAAGGTTATCGGTGAAAATATTCCAGTTCAAACAATATTACCATAACTTGATGAGGAAGGAAAAATCATATTGGAACCTGAAGCGGTCACGGAAATAAGAACTCGACAACTACGAAGTCGATCAATTCCAGAGTATCTCATCAAGTGGAAGAACTTACCCACTGAAGATTCTACATGGGAGGATGAGAATTTTATACAGAAGCACCCAGAGCTACTCAAGTGTTGAGGACAACACTTTTTTGAAGGAGAGGGGCATGTTAGGTCCCTATATTACTAGTATAATCCCTTATTGTTGTTAGTGTAACCCCCTTATTGTTATTATTGTACCCTTGTAACCCCCATTTTATTATTATTGTGCCCTTAAATTATTAATGTTAGGTCGGCTAGGATTACATTGTGGCCCACTAGGATTATATTGTGGCCCCATGGACTCCTATATATAGAAGGAGGTTTTGTTCATTTGTATAATCCAAGAATTGTTCATTCATGTAATGTATTGGAGGTTGTCCCCTCGAAGTGGCTTATTTATAAGGCGTTGATATCTCTTTTCTTCTCTTTTTGGAGCTGGTTACACAATAGCCAAGAGAAACAGTGCAAAAATTTTCAGCCAGATTTAATCAATTATATCATTCAATGCCTGTTGATATAAAACCACCTCCCATTTCAACTCTCTTACACTACCCTGATGCCTTTTATCTGGAAATGGAGTTTCAATTGAGAGAAAGGAACACTAACACTCGAAAAAAAGTAGGACAATCCGATAGATGTGGAAGCTAATATATTGGTCAAAGGGTCAAATTTGGAAGCAGAAGAGAGGGAGAACATAGAGAAGGAGCATTTGACATTTCCATAAGTGAAAATCGACACTTTGGTAAGTATAATGGAAGAAATGACACAAATGATCATCATGAGAGATGAATTTGTTGTTCAACAACACCATGTCCCACTTATTGCAGAAGAGTAAGAGGTTGTTGGCCCTAACAATTTTCCTGCTAACTCCAGTTACCATACATTCAAAAATGACTTTTTTATATATTCATTTATGGACAATCATGAAAATGGATTTGTAGATAAGCCTATGGAGAAAAATCCTTCTGATATAATGTGTATGCTTGATGACATTCCTTATAGTGATGGTTTACCTAAGTATGATCAATATGATGATGACTATATTGTCGAAATAGAGGTTGACTCGTCAAGGCAATCAGAGGCATGTTTTTGGGAGGAGGAAGTTCAATCACAACAACTCCAATATAGCACTCAGCCTATACATATCAATCATGATGGAAATGAAGACAATGCAAAAAATTTCGAAGTAAGTGAAGGCTCTTTTCCCTTGTGTTTTGCGTCATTTCAATTTCTGACAAAAAACTTTCGTTAGATTAGCATTCAACAGTCTATCAGTTTTGATATTCAGTGTGAAGAAGACAATGAACTTATTGATCAATACTCCTTACCCTTTTGTTTCTCCTCATTTGAAAAATTAAGAGAAAATTGTAAGAAAGAATATAAGCGAGCTTTCAACAGTATAAATGGGAAACCTTTTGATGAATTGGTTGAGGATGTCACTTGTGATATGGAAGCTTCTTTTGCTCCAGAATTGCAGCCACTAAGTTACATTGAGTTTCAAACCACATTTGAAAGCTTAGAACCTGAAACATATTATGAATTGATGCAAGATAATTATGTACCATTAATTTTTTATGCATTTCAGTTTTTGAGGAAACTTTTTGATAATATTTCTGAAGCAAAGGATGACAAGCCTATATAAAATCATGTAGTCTCATTGGCACTAATGTATCACAAGTTGAAAAATTCTTCTCAGGTTTTCCATGATCCAATAGCTAATGTTTTGGGTGATATCTGTAGTCAAAGTCCTTCTCCATTAGCTATCTATGAGCTTCAAAACATATATCATCAAAATTTGAACAAGAAATCAGCTTCATTGTTTAATTCAGTAAGAGTCTCATTGCAAAGCGCATCCAAGAATTTTCAATCATATCAGGAGAGAAACGATAAAGAAGAGGTTGTCTTAGAGCCTCTTGCACATGTTGATCTTCTTCCAGGCTCAGAAAATCAAAGAAGTGCTTGTATTTCTACTAAGTTTCAAGACAAGGTAAAATTTTAGATTTTTGAGGATCCTTTTACTGATTTGCTACAGTCAACAAGGGAGATGAATTTTCTTCTATTTATGAATCAAAAGTATATTTTCAGCGGATACTTGGAGTTGCCTATTTTTTGTTTTTTCTGCTTGCTCAAGGAAAGTGTGAGCGTGATTCTGGTAAATAGCCATTTTCTCAATTGGTTACACTGGAGGGATCATTTCACATGATTGTATATATATCTTTAGCAGGCAGGTAATTATCATCAGGATTTGAAGCCCTCAAATATCAATGGTCTTCTACAGTAAATAATTTCAGTTATTAGTTAGTTTTAGTTTTTCAATTCATTTCAATTTGTTAATTCATTTCAGTTTGTCGATTTGTTTCAGTTTTGAGTCTTGTTTTTTATTTTTTACTCCATGCCCAATGGATGAGGCTACTGAGGAGTTTCCATCCCCAGTTGGAGCCAATTTTAGTGTCTTCTAGTCCTGTCAGTCTCCAATAATCAAATGATGCTCTTTCATATGGTTGATAGGGTCCAAGGTTATATTTTTATAGTTTCATAAGGTTTTCAAATAAAAATTTGATCATTGGTTGGTGTGTTTAGGCCATTATTACTCCCTCCATTCTCATGGTCAATTAATATTATCATGGTCAGGTTATTATTCTTTGGAAGAGTGTCTTGGTCATCTTGGTCATTATTAGCCACCCATAAATTCTGATATACCAAATGGTGGCTAAGTTTGTTTTTGAGCCTTCAAGGAATGCATTTCCTCTGAAAAGACATCATCATTGAAGCCTCCTTGTGCCTTTTTCCTTTGAGAAATCCTCACTGCTGTTTCTAGTTTAAAATCCTCTCTGTTATAAAGAAGAATGCCCAAAAGGCCTTTTCCCCCATATTTCATCCCTTTTAAACCTCTATTTCTTCACCTTTTTTCCCCTCCATTAATTCCTCATTAGCCCTCTAAATCATCCCAAATTCCCTTTTAAACCCTTCAAATGCCCTTTGTTTGGTTTAATAAACCCTTTTCCTCTCTATCGTTACCCCTTTTTGGCCTTAAAATACACTAATTAAGCCAAAAACCCACTTTCTACCTTATAATAGGCCTAAGCCCCTTTCAGCTGAGCCCCTTAACCACTTCCCCACATGACCCGCGCCTAGAACCAAGTGCTAAGGCCCTGGGCGCTAATCGCAATCACAACTTACATTCTGAGTGCATTTCCTTTGTTATTCCTCCTTTTCCCGATGTGATGGTATTTTGTTCTATAGACCGTGGGCGTGTTCTGAGCCGTCGATCTTTACAAGATCCGATGGTCGGCGCTCATTCCGCATTGTGCTCATCTCTCCTCCCCTTTTTCCCCTCTGATTATATCAGAGCCATCGATCTGCCTCCAGATAGGACGACAGTCGCTCCATCACACCGCCACTCCAATCGCAATCGGAACTTCTGGTTGTGCCGCCCCTCTGTCCCTTCTGATCGCGATCCCCTGATCTGATCCCAGCCTTCCATCTGATACAGATCTGACGGTTCGCGCTAGTTCTACATTGCGCCCATCACTTCTACCCTTTCCTCCCTCCGATTGTCTTCCGACCATCGATCTACCACCCTGATCCGACGGCTATCGCGCAATCGGAGCATCGCCAATCGCAAGTTCTTAAAGGTATCACCTACTACCTCTCCCGATTTCGATCCACCGATGCAATCGTGGTCGTCCATTCGATCCAGATCGACGGTCTGCGTTGCATCGTGCCCTCCATGATATTTCCTCATCGGAACCTTTGTTAGCCTCACCTTTCAACCTCCGCCGTTGATCTCCTCCTGGGATCAACGTTCCAAAGTTAATCGCCCTCCGCCCACGTCGGGTCCCACATCATAAGCCTCGCTTCATTGTTTTTCCATGATTTCCTTTGTAATTCGCCCAAGCATTAATCTTCAGGCTTTACACTAATTATCATTTCTTCCGCCACTCTTTCACTGTTTCCACGGGCCTCCACAACATTTATTCTGCCACCCTTGGATTTTATAACAGATTTAGTCCATTGTGCAGGGTTCACAGAGTATGAATTCACTCTGTTTCAAACAGTCACAACCCTTTGACTGAGATCACAGAAAAGCCATTGCAGCGGAAAAATGAAGCAGCAGAGATGTATTTGGGGGATTTAAGCCTGTAATTGAAGATTTAATGCGCTAATCCCGTGTTCAAAGGATGGAAGCGTAGTTTGAAGACTAAGCACTAAAAAATTTACATCAGTACATTCATATCAGCAGAGCACTTTCCTCCAGAAAGACTGCCTTTCAGTGTTATTCATGCCTCCTCGAGCCCTTAAAAGTTAATGTGTTGACAAGAGCTTCTTAAAGACTGTCAAGACCACAGTTATGAGGTATGGGAAGACCTGCAGACCTTTCTACGCATGTCGCTTATTTCAGAAGGCTACCACAGAGTACCATCAGTCGGATTTCTTCAGAAGAACATACTTGAAGTTATTAACAAGACTTTTGGACCATACTTCAAAGTACACACAGTTAATGAAGATCCATTTTGCGGAATGGAGCATTCGAAATACCTCCTCCTATCACTGATGATCATTGAAACTTTCCTCACCTACTTTTCTCATTTTTTCGATAAAGACTCTTCGAAGTCTCATTATAAAGGGTTGGCATTTGTGATTTCTAAAGTAATACATATTGTTGCTTTGAAGAAGCCTTGGTGTTCTGAAAGAGTGTGAAGATCTATGTTTTTCCGTTGATGAAGGAGGCTGGACCATCGGATCCCTGAGCCTAGTTTGGTGAAGTTCTTCTTATAGTCAATGTTATTTCCCGTGTTCCCACTTTGTTCCATCATGCTTTACCTACAGTAGGATAAAAATTTTAGGCAGAGAAATGTATCTTAGAAGCACCTATGACATGTTTATCCTTCACTGTTTATATGTTTTCTGTTACTGAATGTGACAGGGTAGTCTAATAGCTCTCTTTATATTCAGTTTGTTTTACTTCAGAAATGGTTAATTCGGTTGTGTTAAACACTTTTTAGGCGTTCCCTCTTTCTTTACCACTGAATATTGTATCTGGAGTCTACCTTTGATTATTAATGCTTGCAATTTGACAGTGAGGTTTTGTCTCAATCATACCCTCTGTTCCTTATTGTTATCATTGTGTTAAAGGCCCCTATAATCATAGTCCTAGATGTCTAAGGCGTTCCCTCTTCTTGGACTGCAATTGTATGTCTTTGTTGGTTAAGCTCTCAAAGGTGAATTTGTATGAGGAAATAGGGTGTTCCCCAAATCCTATAACTCATCTTGAAGGTTTAGCCTACAGTTCTCTTTTCTTTGAGTGTTTTTATTGATTAAGTCTAAAGCAATGAGCTTACTGGAGGAAATAGGGTGTTCCCAGAATCCTTTAAGCCATTGTGAAAGGGTTTGGTTTGTTGTTCACTCTTAGTCCTTAATGTCCATGCCATTTCACCTATATTATTCAACAGATCCTTGACTAAGTTAGATTTTCCCTTTGGTTTCCCTTCCTTCTCAGTCAGAACTATTTGGACTTCACATGACTCCATTGCCCAATGGCTTGTAGATTCCCATGTGCTATCTATACCGCATGAAACATACTTGTCCAACCAAACAAAAACAAACAACCTTGAACCCCATAACTAGCCTAAAATCAACTTCTAAGCTTTTCAAGATACATCTTTATAAATATATTGAGAGATCCCTCTCTGAGACTAGGAGGGCTAGATCCTAGAGCTCTAAATTCCAGTTTGTATGTTGCCTTGTCTTTTGGTAAGCCAATCTATCAAAAAACAGGACCCCAACAGTCACCATTCAGGTTATCATTCCATATAGTGTCATCATTAGGTCATATTATCAAATGTCATGTAAATAGGTCATGTCTTCATCTAGGTCACCATTAGAGGGAGTAGTAATAGAGTGTTCTATAATGATATCTAAATGCATTTTTATCCTTATTAAATATGTGATTATGTATAATAAGGTTTGAAGCTACAGTTCACTAGCAATCCAAGTCATTTTGTGAAAAGACAAGGTGGGGCCACATCACCACCGAAGAGAAAATAGACCCTCTAGCCTATAATAAGACCAAAGAAGCAATTAATTTGCTCATTTCACCCTCATGATACATCAATCCATCAGAAAGAAGCATTTCCACCCTATGGAAATCAATTTCTTACCTCGAAAAGCTGAATTTCCTTCTTGTGTTGCACTTTTCTCTTGTTGTGTTGTGCTTTTCTCAACTTTGCTGCGTTTTTCTCAAGGGAGCACATTATCTCTTCTCGAGTGGTTTCTTCATCAAGTACAACTTCCATCTCATCAAAATCAAGTAATTGGGTCCTTCATCTACCTCTCTTTAACTTCATTTCATGCTTGAAAGCTCAAAAAATCACCCTCTCCTAGGTTTTGATGTGATTTTGGTCACATAGTGTCTTTGGTCCATTTGCTGAGAAAAAACCTAAATTTCATGCTCATACACCCTCCCCAACCTTCCATACACTTTCTTTGACACTTCCCCTCATCCATTTCCTTCATTTTATTCATTTCCCTACAAACCCTATCCAACACTACACTTTCCTAGGCTAGGACTCTATTCTGCATTTTTATACCCCTTCCCCTCACTAATTTCCCAAAATTACACCTCCCTACACTCCCTAACATCTATACCAACCCTCCTAAATTTTACCAAGAATTTAGACACCCTCAAACCTCTTCATCTCCCTCCATTCCTAAAATTTCCCTAAATCTCTGGTTTTCCTAAACTAAACCCTAATTCCATTTCCTAGTGAGCTAGGGTTTCACATGGATCTAGAGATCACAACCACTAATCAAAGGAAGCATAAATGATTTCATATTATCAGATATAAACCCACAAAATTCCAATAAATCATAGCTTCACCTTTCCAAGATATGGGTTGCCTAGGGTTTAAATTGCACATAGGGACAATTCTACTTAAAAATTAGTTTCGGAAGTAAGAAATACGAATTTGAAAAAAGTGAAAGAGGTTTGTGTCCATAGTAGACCAATGAACAAAAGCCTCCTTCAGGTTATTCACAGGTGTTAGGATTTGAGATAAATTCCAAAATTACAATTTCTACAGGAGTTTTTTTGCACTTTTGGATAACTTTACTTCAAGTCAGTTTTTCAAGAGTTTGGAGAAGGTGTTTTCAGTTCTTAATGACTCCATTATGTAGTAGACATCATAGTATTTCCAACCATACCACTTGAAGCCCAAAAATATTTTGGGAAGGCCTCCAAACACCCTCTCAAAGACCACGCTAATTTTTTTCTAAGAGCTTGCTGCACTTCTGCAATTTTAAGTGACCAAAGTCAAAATTTGATTCTCAACAAATGGGGAAGCATTTTTGAAAACTGGAGGATGTTTTGTTCATAACATACCAAATAATAAAAACCTCTCTCAATTTTGCAAAAACCGTTATGGCCAGAGAGATATTTCTCCACTGTTGAGCCCTATGTTTGGGGAATATTCGATCATTTTGGCAATTTTTGGAAATTCAGTCAGCCAAAAGCGCAGCACCTTGGCGGTGCGCTTTTCCCTCAGAGCTCCAAATCACAAAAATTTTACATTTATGTATATCTTATTACCTACACATTTCATCTATATATTGTTTTTTCCATGTCAACATTCTGGTTGGGAGAAAAAAAAACCACTTTCTACCACCTTTTTCACCTTCGCGCTACGCTTTTGGAGTAACCTTGGAGAATCCATTTTTATCAGCCTTGGAGAGGCCATTTTTTCTTGCTTAAGAACTCTATAGACAACTAGACATCATAAGATTTCCAATGGTATCTTCAGATCAGCATTTGGAGCACATGAAGGCAGTCAAAAGTTCCTTGCAAGATGGTGTTGCACTTTTCCCTAGAGGTCAAATTTTTGAGTTTTTTTAGTCAAACTTGGTTTATCATGACGAAATTATATTGTTTTGAGTTGACATGATGTAGATGATTGAAATTGAGCTTGTTAATATAAATTTTATGTAATTATTGAGGTCATTAATGATGGATAGGTCAGTCAAAGGTAAAAAGAGAGTTTGTTTTAACCTCCCAAGTCTTAGGTTTGGTTAGAGAAATTTGTGTAAACTGTTCCTATATTGAGGGATTCAACCCCTGAGAGAGGGGGAGATGCTTTTGGTATATATTTAGCTTTTTTTCAAACAGATTCAAGGCTGCACATGAGTGAGTATAAGGCTTGGAGCTTTGTGTATAGTTGATATTTGCAGAAATATAAGGCCAGTTGCATCTATTATATAGGGATTCATGTGGTATGATTTTGTGGCAGTGTTTTTCTTTTGTAATTCACTTTTATGAATGATTAGTTCATCTTATTTCCATATCTATGCTTTCAGTGATGTTCTTATAAGATTTTAAACAAAATTATTTAAGCTTATGCTTTGTTTTGGTAGGACTTTCATGTTTATGTTGTTCATTTTAGGATAAATGAACTCATGCTTTTCATTCTCATTTTGAACCTTTGCTTTTCCACCCTACACTACAATTAAAAACCTTAAAATGCCACTAAACATATCTTCCATTCCCCTTTGTATCCATGCAACTGTAATATTTTATATTTGACCTACTTTCCTTGACCACTCCTCCTGATCCAGCAAAAAAACCTAAATTTCAAAACCCTAGAGCTCAGAACTAGCCTAATATCCTTTTACCTTCTTCAGTCATATTTTTGCTGTAATATCACAGAGAGAGCCCTCCCTGATTTGATAGGGCTAGCTACCAAATCCTAAGTGGTTTGAGGTTACCTCCGTTGGTTTCCATTCTCAGCCTTGGGAAATTATGTAGCATAGGATAGCTTGTGGTCTGCTTCCAAGGTGAAAAAACCTGTGTTGAAGACTCGAAATTGCAGATGGTCTCATTGAATAAAAAATGTGGTGTTAATAAGGTTTTGGGGTGCCTCTTTGAAGCTAATACCAAAAATAAGTTTTGAATAACAATCACCTGGTATGTAACAATGTTTATAAAAGTATACACTTCAAATATCTGTGGAATCTTGGCACACTTATGTGTGACACTTCAAACCTATGGACAGTAAAGAACCCATGAAGAGTTTAGAGGCATGAAATATTGAATGTTTTTTAACATTGAAGTGAAATAGTCTTGTACAGTGAAGCATTAGGAGTCTTGAAGCATTTTTGTTTGAACAAGTGAAGCATTGGGCAATGAAGAGTATTCAGTGAAAAAATCGAAAGTCCGAGACAAACTTGTGGAGAAATTAAAGTAAGTCGCTTATTCATTTTATTAAAAATATTGAAGGGTTTGTGCCCTAGGGTTTGGATCCTCTAAAACAAGTTTGGAGCCTTTAGAAAGATAGGGTTGGACCCTAAAAAATCCCAATTTGGAGCTTGGAAATAGGTTGGAGCCTGGTTGATTGAAGGGTTGGAGCCCTCAACATCATTGAACTCAAACTTTTGTGAAAATAGGATTAGTGTCCTCACTTTTTCATAATAAAATCATTATTATTTATTTTTATGATTAAAATTATGAATAATCTTAATTGGTAAACATAACAATTGAAAATAAATATTGATTTACACCCCTCTCAGCATTTCCAACATAATCCCCATAAGCATTGATTTCTCAACATGGTTTCAGAGCTAAGGTCGAATAAGGTTGGAGATCAATTTGTTGGCTTAGAATAAAAGGTTACTCCCTCTATGGAATGTTACTTGAATATGGGATTCAATATCATGAGAATTGTGGGAATGTGGATTGGCAGGATCATCTACAACCTATCTAGGAAAGTCAAGAGTGAAGGATTCTTGGTTGCACTTACAGGTACTCTTAATGATGAAAATGCATAGAACATTGATAGTGGAGCATCAAGACATATAATGGGAGAAAGTGGAAAACTTCATACTCTATCAATGGAACCATCATCACATGCAGTGGATCTAGGAGACAACAACACTTATGTAGTAAAGGGCCTTGGATCTACATCGCTAAAGCTGGAAAGTGAAGAAAAGCTACACCTCAACAATATACTATATTTCCAGGTTTGAAAAAGAATTTGCTTTCATTTTCTTATTTAGAAGATAAAGGAGACAAGGTTTCCTTTGTAGATGATAAAGTTTTGGTTTGTGGAAAATATTCGAGTATTGAAAAGGAAAAAGTTCATTAGGGGAATTTTGAGGTCTAATATGGGCCTCCTAAGGAAATTATAAAATAATAGTGGAAAAAATCTAATAAGATTTGATGACATCATCAAATTTTAGAGGGAAAAATGAAAAAACTACTTTTTCAATTCATATTCTCAACTTATCTCCCAAAGTTTTTACTCAAATTTCGAGCGGGAGTACTCGTTGGATGTGGAATTTAATTCCCCATCCAAGGAGTACCCATGTTGCATACTTTCGATGAACTCTTCTACACGAAAAATGAGAAATACATAAAAAAACGTGATTACAATCACATTTTTTATGTATTTCTCATTTTTCGTGTAGAAGAGTTCATCGAAAGTATGCAACATGGGTACTCCTTGGATGAGGAATTAAATTCCGCATCCAACGAGTACTCTCGCTCGAAATTTGAGTAAAAATTTTGGGAGATAAGTTCAAAATATGAGTTGAAAAAATAGTTTTATTATTTTTTTATTTTTTTATATTTTTACTTTTTTACTCCAAAAATGGTGAATCATCCATTATGGATGACATCATCATCTTGAATCCTATTGGTTGTTATAAAGTTTATTTTTGTTGTACATTTTTCTTATGAGGCCCATTTTAGACCTCAAAATTCCCCTAATGATTGGATTTCATGAAGGAAGGCTATATAGAGTTATAACACGATATCCTTAAGCCCTAGTTCACATGGAAATCAATATTATCAAACTATGGAATAGAATATATGGGCATATTCATTACAAGATAATACCCTCTCTTAGTCAAATGCTAAAAGGAATCCCCAACATCAAGGAAGATCATGAAGGAGTATGTAAAGGATGTGCTTTGGGAAAGAATACAAGGAAACCTTTTACAAGTAGTGATACAAGGTCTAAGGAAATATTAGACCTCATTTGTTTTGATGTGTGTGGTCCAATGTATAAAAAATATATTGGAGACCATATTTATTATGTGACCTTAATTGATTACCATTCTAGACAGATGCGGCTCTATCTTCTCAAGACAAAGGACGAAGTATTTGAAAAGTTCAAGGAATTTAGATCTCAAGTGGATATCTTAACCGAAAGAAAGATAAAGGCTTTGAGATCTTATAATGGTTGGAAATACACTTCAAAATAACTAATTTCATATTTTAAAGAAGCGGGAATTAAGAGGGAGCTTCTTGTTCCCTACAATCTCGAGCATAATGGAGTTGCAGGAAGGTAGAAAAATTGAAGAATGTATACGAAATATGATATTTGATCAAGATATAACGAAGCTTCTGCGGGGAGAAGTAGAAATCACAACGGTATATATACAAAATAGATTTTTTCATAGAATCCTTGAGAATATGACATTGAAGAAGCATTCACAGGGAAGAATCCATGTGTGGACCATATCTGAATATTTGGGTGTCCTACATACATCCATGTTCCAAAAGAAAAGTGAAAGAAAATATATTATACAAGCATAAAATGGGTCTTCGTTGGTTACAATTTGTCTTCAAAAGAATTTAGAATATACATCAAGGAAGGAAGAAAAATTGAAGTTAGCAGGGATGTTATATTTGATGAAAATCATGCCTACAAAAGATCCAATGATATTCCAATCAAATATGATGATGAAGATATAACACTATATGAAGAAGAAGAGAATCATGACAAGGAAACTACAAACCAATAAGAAGAAGAATAAGAAGAAGGAACAAGTGAGCCTATTCAACCTGTAATCATTCCTGAAATAAAGAAAACTCCAAACTAGTTGAAAGCTACATTTGAAGGTGTTGAAGGACATGGAGCTACTAAAGGAACTTTTAGAGAAAGAAAAAGACCAAAGAGATATTCAGGATATGCAACATATATTACAAAATTGATAGGAGTTGAACCAGCTACATTAGAAGAAGTTTCTCATCAAGAATAATGGAAGAAGGTGATGCAAGAAGAATAAAAATCCATCAATAAGAATGGGGGTTGGGAAATCATTCCTAGACCAAGTAACAAATCATTTGTCACCTATAAATAGATTTAAAAAATCAAACATGCTATTGATGGAAGCATTGACTTATACAAATCTAGATTCATTGCAAGGGGTTTCTCACAAAAGGAAGGCATAGATTATGAAGAATCTTTGCTCCTACTACTAAGTATACTACTATAAGATCTTTGGTTTTGCTAGATGCTACTATGGGATGGAATATCCGTCAAATGGTTGTAAAAACAACATTTCTAAATGGAACCATTGATGAAGAAGTATGCATTGAATAACCATAAGGTTTCAAAATAAATAACAAAGATACATATGTTTGCAGACTCAAGAAATCCCTATATGGCTTGAAGCAAGCTCCTAGGGCATGGTATGCAAGAATGGATGCATATCTCTTAAGAATTGGGTTCGCCAAAAGTTGTGCAGATGCAAATATCTACATCAAGGTGGTGAAAAATGAACCAATAATTATACTACTCTATGTGTATGATTTGTTTATTATAGGTGTGGAGCATAGAATGCAAGAATGTAAGAAAATGTTGGCAGCTAAATTCGAAATGATAGATCTCGGACTCATGCAATACTACTTGGGTTTGGAAGTTTGGCAGAAATTTCGTGAGATATATTTGTGGTGTCAAAATAAATCCACATTCGAGATATTGCAAAAATTCGGTATAATGGATTCCAAGCCTATGACTACTCCCATGATCACTAATCTCAAGAAGTTGAGATTCTTTGACTCTAGTCTCGTTGATCCTACTATCTATCATAAGTTTGTGGGTTCTCTGATGTACTTGGTAAATATGAGACTTGATATATGTTTTTTTGTAAATTTTATTAGTCAATTTTAGTTGGATCCTTGTCATTACCATTGGATAGCTTATAAGCATATTTTGAGATATCTACATGGCACTATACATCACTACCTGAAGTATGATGGAAAGGTTAAGCTAATAGGTTTTACTAATTTTGATTGGGGTGGCAATGAGACTGATGGAAGAAGCACTACTGATGTATGTTACAGTTTCATATCTACAATGATTTCATAGATGAGTGGAAAACAAGCTCATGTTGTGTTAAGTAGCGCTGAAGTAGAATATGTTGATGCATGTGAAGTAAGAAAGGAATTTGTTTGGTTAAGTAAACTTTTGTCATAATTGTTTGGAAGGCCTTTGGATCCTACAATAATAAATTGCAATAATCAAGGCAACATCAAGATGTCAAAATACCTTGTATTTGATGCAAGAAAAAAGAATATCAGCAAAAAGTACCACTACATTAGGATTTTGGTACAATATGGGGTCGTGAAGCTACAATATATTTCGACAGATGAACAGGTAGCTGATGTGTTGATGAAGACTCTTCCGAATCAAAAGTTTGAATATTTTAGAAGCATGCTTGGTTTGGTTGATATTACAAATTTAGTTGATAGGGATAGATGAAGCATCTAATGGCAAGATGCTTAGGATAACATCTGGTCGACCTATGTGCTGATGTCTAGATCCCGAAGAGGGAGGGTGGCATTGGTCATGGAGCTCCGACCTTGGATACACAACTAGATCCATAGGTTGGTGGTAGAGCTTAAAATTCTAATAGTACCTAGAGTTGGCTAAAGCTTGAGTCCCCTTAGTCCCACCCAGATATATTTCCCTAGTCTTGTATCTAGTTCGCAACACTGAGTGTGGTAGAACTCTTCGTAGTTCATTTCATTTTGAAATATTCCATGCACTCTCATATATAGATAATTATGAATACCTCCCTATTTAAGAGGGAGTGTTGAAGAACGTAACTATCTTTGGTATTCATAATTGTACTTCTCAAAAGAAAAAATACTATTAAATAAAATGACTTATTAAAGCATGGGTTTCATGCTTGGGTCAATGTTTTCTAGAGTCAAAGCCTCCATTGAAGGCTTATAGGTTTTATTGAGTCATTAGAGTATTTGTAATTTTTATTAGACCCTTGTTAGGATTTTGTATCATGTAAAAATAATTATTTTTTAGTCAAAAATATTATTTTTCACCTCCACACCAAGTTGGCCATGTCCCCATGAAGTCGGCCTACATTAGGGAAATTCGACCCAACAAAAAGGCTATATAAGGAGAGGAAATTCCACCTATTTGACTTAATTAATAATTTCTATCTAGAAGAAAGAGAAGCATAAAAGAGAGAGAAGAAGCTGGAGAAGGATGAAATTTTCCAAGAATACCTAAATCGAGTTTTGGGATATCTATATCTCACACATGCGAAGTTTTATGGGCATTTGTTGGGGCCAAAAATATGTTTGTTGCAGGTTCAAAATTTTGTAGCTAGGGGTCGAAGTTCTACTGTTGGGGGACCAAAATTCTGGATTGAAGCTACTACTGGGAAGCTATCACTTGGAGTATTTTTTTTCAAGATCATCTGTTGCAGGGAAGGGTTGACTTGGTGGTTGGAGAATGTCTTTGTCTAGGTCTAGGACTCTCATCTTGATTTTAATCTACTGAAGGAATATTTTTTGACTCGGTTTTCCACTTGTAGGAGTTTTTCCCTGGTTAAGCGCCTACCTCTTGTGTCTCGTATTCTTGAGATCTTCATATACATATAATTTGGTAACTTCTTGATGAAAGATAAACAAATTAAGAAGTAAGAGAAGCCAACATAATTCACAAGTAATTATCAAGAAAGAGGAATCAAACTTTAATCCCCATAAGCATTGATTTCTCAACAAATCTAGCATTCCATAAGAAACTCGATGGTAGTGTACATTCATCATACTGATAATTTTATGCAAAATTTTGTGCACGAGAGGTTCCTTGCAACTTCAATATTCTTTCTTCTTTTGTCCCATTCATGCAAGTGAGTTGTTTGATTCTTTTCTCACCTCAACCTTGCCAGCAAACATGTGAATAGAGTGTCCTTGTTGTCGAATGTGAACCAAGGACAACAAGATTCTCCGAAACTATGGGAGGTAAATAACATCATGTAGAAGAAAGTCAAGGAGACTAGGAAATTTAAACTTGATGGTGCCAAGTCCCAATGGATTGAATTTTGACTTGTTTGAAAAGTAGACTTTTCCATCAACATTATCATTGAATTCTTCAAATAAATCACTTCAAAATTTCATGTGGCAAGTTTCTCCTAAATCAAGCAACCATGCATCTTTCCACGAATCAAGTGAAGTATTAAACAAGCCTTTAGTTACTCTAGTATTGCAATGTGCCACAATATAATGAGTGGATTCGAGTGATTTACATTTCCCTGAATCTAATGATTTTCCTTTCTATTCATTTCTTTCTTGTATTTTGATCCAAGAGAGATTACATGTGGAAGCATCATGCCAATTTATGTTTCACCTTACACAATGAATATCAGGTCTTCCTCCTTGGTAATGTTTTCCCCCCTACCTCTATTATTCTTCGTTTCACACCCTCTTCTGCCACTCTCTAGAAGAATCCTCTGCCTGATTCTTCTCTTCCGATGCCAGGCACACAAGTTCTTCATAAAATTATAAATGAATTTATAAATAGTGCAATATTATGACTCACCTCTTCATTGAATGATGTAAAAATCAAGGCATAGGATTTTATGTTCTTATTCTCCCATATGGTGAGCTCCTTGTCTGATGTGGGATTTTCAAGTGGATTCCTAGCTTCTCCTTCACAAACTCCTTTCCACAACTCATTGAAACCGAGGGTATGCTTTATCTTTCTGGATAATTCATGGTAGTTATCTTTTCCAGAGAAAACTACTCCAACTATGGAGATGATTGAATGCATCATTAAAAAAAAGAATTATATTCTAATAATTATTATGAATGTCAATGGTTCCAAGCCTTACTCTCTCCCTTTTTATTTTTAAATATTGATCCGAACAATGTTCTTAATACCTTCTATTTGTATAACAAACTCATTAAATATAATATGTGTAAATTCTAACAAATATTACAATACAACTACAACATTCAATACATAATACAAGTCTCATACATATTAATTCAACACATGGCATTCACCTCACCATAATCTAATTTGAACACACCATATAAACATATGATTTAAACCAAAAAATATCAACCAACCAATGCCAACGCATATAGGATTTTGAACTGGCATGCCTCAACACATATATGCTTCAACACATGTATAAAATTGTTTCACAAGTAAATTCAATCTATATCACATACCAATGCTCCGACACACATACCAATTCTTCAACACGCGTAAATTCAATAAATAAATTAATGCAATTCATAGTAGTTTAACACACCTCCAATGAAGAACGGACAACCTATTTTTATGGAACAATATCAAGCCGTTTGAAGACATGATTTAGGGACTGACCAAAATGAACTTAGCAATGAGTTGGATCCAGTGTACACACTAAACACAACCACACCAAATGCACTATACAATACTTGTTGTTATCATACACCAATATTCAACCCATAGTAGCAAAGAGTGTGCAATGCGAATTTCAATAAACTCATCATATGACCATACTATTTTTCGCTTCAATGAACAAAAGATGCGACCAAGGTCTGAATGCATAGGACTTTGAAAAAAATTACAGATTCAGTTCAATGGATTCAACAAAACCAACGCAGAGACCGATGCTTCAACGAACTATCTATCACAGGTTTTATTGCACAATTAAGATTACCAAAAATTCAACACATTCAACTAGGTTTTGGCAGAGGGACAAAGGATAATGGCAGGGAAAATAACAAAAGTTAGGAGTTACATAGTAGAAAAAATGCTAAATTGGGATTTGTAGCTTTGATACCATGTTAGGCCAGGCATTAGTAACTCCACAAATGAATGAATTTTATTAATAGATATCCATAATATATACAAGGAGAGGGATACTATTAGAATTCATATTCCAATGTCTCTTCATCTTCTTTATTTTGTTATTTACATTATTTAAATTTTTCCCAATCCCCAAGATTATGTGTCAACACCGAATATGGATCATGTGAAGCTTTTGCAAATCTTTTGTATTATGAGTTTCTAAAACTTGAGCCAAAAAGGAGGTGGCTTGATGGAACTATGAATTACTACAACGTTTATTTGTAGGAGCATCAGCAAGGTCACCATCTCTTCACGTGTTGAATATACTCATTTAAGACATGTGATGTTAGTGCAAGTTCATGCTCAATGGACACATCTAGAGGAATGTGAGAAGGAAGAGGTGGGGTTTCATTCTCAATGTCATCATTTGAAGAAGAAACTAGAATATTTAGAGAAGGTGGCACAAAATACAAAGATGGCTCACATGACGAAGAGGGAAAAACCACCAAATTAGGCTTGTAGGCCAAGATATTTTCATAAAATTTAACATTTCTTCTAATTAATATTTTTTTTAGAGTGAGATTGAAGAAGTATATAAACTTTTACATCTTTAGAATATCCAACAAAAGTACACTTCTCACTTTTAGGTAGGGAAAATTTCCTTTTTTCATTATGAATGCGAGGCAATGCTACACTAACAAAGATACAAAAGTGGCTTACAAATGGATTAATATTTTCCCATGCTTCTTCCAATGTAATATTTCTTAAAGCATTTTTGGGAGTGAAATTTACTATGCAATTTTCATAGTTGATGGCTTTTTCCCAATAATGAAGAGGTAATATCTTAGATTGAATTATACAATTAGCCATTTTTTTAAATGTGTGATTTTGTTTCGAGCAACACCATTTTGTTGTGGTATATATGGAATAATGTGTTTAATTTGAATGCCATATGCAATACAGCAAGTGGTGAATTTGTTGACATATTCACCTCCATTATCTGTTCTTAACCTTTGCAGTTGATGTCCAAATTATTTTTCTACAAGGGCCTTGTAGGCCAAGAAGAAGTAAAAAAATTTCACTCTTAAGTTTTAAGAAATAAACCCAAGTGTGTCTAGAGAAGTCATCAATTAAAGTTAAAAGTCCCTGAACCACAGAAGGAATAAGATGAAAGTGGACCACAAAAATCATCGTGAACAAGTTGTAAAGGGGTTGAGGCATGCCAAGAGGCATATTTGTCAAAATTTTCTCGATGATGTTTTCCAAGAACAAAACTAGCATAAACATTATCTTTGCAATAAATGAGAGGAAGAACAGTCACCATATTATGATTATATAGTTGTTGTAGTGAGCGATAGTTTAGATGACCAAATAACTCATGCCAAAGTTTCCTTAAGTTATCACTATGAGCAATACAAACTAAGGGAAAATATGATGATCCAAATTTCTCAAACTTCGACAAGCAGATAATATCATCAACTATTTCAGTGGAAAGGACATGCTTAAGATATTTTAAATATTTAATTACAACTCTGTGAGGCGAAAATTCTATCGTTTTATCTTCACCTGAATGAGTGATATGATATACAGATAGAAGGTTGTGGTAAAGAATTCTAACACAATACATCATCGAAATTTCCATTATCTACCTGAATTGTCCCAAATCCATACAACACTAAGAGATCTGACATCACCAACAAATGATTTTCTGGTGTTACAATCATTAAGAGTAGAAAAAATGCCATTATCCTTAGCCATATGATAAGATGCTCTAGAATCAGTAAGTTATTCATAAGAAGAAGTATAGCTTGCATTGAAGGAGAAACAAAAAGTAGAAGTGCATGTCCATGAGAGGAAGTGTTAGAAGAAGAACCAAGGCTATTGTTGTGCTTCTTCATTGTTTCTTCCACAACCTCCATATTTTTAAAGCATTTAGATTTTAAATGATCATCTTTCCCACAATAGTTTCAATGTTTTTCGGTCTTATTCTTTGATTTTGTTCCTTTGCCACCATTAGGATTATATGTTGGCTAAGAGGGTTTGGAACCCTTAATTTTCTTGTTGTTACAAGGATGTCACTTCTTTGGATGTTTGGTTTTATCTTTCTGTTGGGACACTAAGGCTTTGTTATTGGATTTATGGCTAATGAGTTTTCCTTGATGGCAACCTGCTTGATAAAGATGTACTTGATGTCAAAAATGTGATAATATGATTGTGGAACTAAAGAAGATAACATGTACACGTGTTACATATGATATGGAAAAATAAATGGCAATTCAATTACAGATGAATTAAAATAGTGAATTTTGAGAAAGTATACACAATTCATGTGAAGAAAGGTCGCGTACATATGCAGGTCTTGTAAGAAAAAGTCACGCACATAATTGGGGTGACAACATTTATTTGATCCCATCAACGAATACTAACGACTTTACCAATGGATTTACCTGAGGTATTGGCTAAGAAGAAAACTATATAAGGAGATGGAGATCAATGTGTTTTTAGTGTGCAAGTAATGGGTTATTCATATGTGACTTGATATTGAATAGTTATGCACCAAGGAGCAAGGAGATGGCTCAGATCTGATAGATCTGAAAGTGTAGTAAAGACTAATAAATACACTTGCTTGTAGCTAACAATGATAGATATGTCGTTGTGATGATGCTAAGGTTGTATCATGTGAGGTGTGGTTGCAACAAAGATATGTTTTAGTAATTTAATATTTATATGTTGGTTTGCTTATAAATAGTCGCATACATACACATATTTATTTTTGGGTGGTCGTGTATATATTCTGAGATATTCTTTGCAGTATGTTGAGACTGGTACGCAGTGTGTTATGCATGGTAATCACATAAATAAATAGACATGTTTTATAAATGTCACGTATATATACTAGGGTTTGAAGTACTACTTGATGACGATTGTTGATGAGTTTTGTTTTATTTTTCTTCTATTGTCAATGATGTCTTGAGACGCATGGTTTGTATCTGGAAATGTTGTTTGGTTTTATTTCATTATGGATTGAAATATTTATTAGTTATAATGCTGCAAAAATGTGACTGGGTATGGTCCAATGATATGTGATTGGTTCAGTACTTGATTCAGTGGTTGATTTAGTGTTACAGTGATTCAGTTAGCTAAATGTTTCAATAGTTAGTGATTTGAGATGTTTACACAGATGTTATGCACAGGAAGCGTGTATAATATGTGCAAGTATGATTCAGAACAATAATGTGTATATTTTTAAGGTCATTAGTTCAAGGTTTGAAATGAATTCACAATGATTCAATGGTGTTTTAGTGATTTAGTAATTCAGTTTGGCATTTTGGTATTATGCATAATGTTGGGTGTGGGTCCAATGTGAAAATATGATGAAAGGTGGCCTACAAGTTGTTTGATGATTTTTTGATAGGTGGATCCTATCTGAAATATTATGAAACATGGTATACAAGGGGTGTTGAGGGTTGGAGCCTTTAGTAAGGGAGTCAGATCTTCCTTCCATCAGTAGTTGGTAAAATTGCTCAGGGGGTAGGTGCTCCCTCCCGGTAGGAGCCGGTAAACGAGATCAGGGGGTTGTAACTCCCTTCCAGTAGGTGTTGGAGAATGAGTGGAGGTTGTAGCCTCCTACAAGTGGGTTCCTCCATGATGGTAATAGTATGCGTCAATACAAGATGTAATGAATTTTTATCTTTAATAAAAGAAGAAGATATAGACGACGGCGGTGGTTTTCTCCCACATTGGATTTCCACCTAAAATCTTGGTGTTCTATATGTGTTTCTTATGTGCTATGATTTATGTGTTATTTAATGCATTCTTAATGTTCATGAATTAATAATGCAATAGTTAAGTTAAATCAATGATGGAAGTTATAATAAATTAAGTAAAAAAGATATATGTGGTTTTCATTCACCAAATTCTCGTACACATGCGGGTTGCATGAATAACACTAGCATACAAAATTATGAATATGAAATTGAAAGTTAAAGTGAATTAAAAATATCGATTCACCCTCCCTCCCTCTCCATATTTTTCCTAACATTTGTTAGATGTACACACTGGATGCAGTGATAATCACTCCAATATGCAAGATCTTGTCTTTTTCTCTAGCCAAAAAGTCACAAAAAGCTTCAATAGAAGGTTTTTGATAGATAAATCCCAAAAAAATTCCAGTGCCAGAAAATGTAGATGCAAAAATAGAGTATTGAAAACCAAGATTATGAAGAATAATATATCTGCAACATTCATTGTCTGAAGTAACTTGATAGACTTTAAACAAATATTTGAGTGTTTTCAAATTAAATAAGTAATATTCAATGCAAGAGAAATCATTAGGAATTAAATTCATGATATGATTTTGAAACTGTCGAGATCTAATAATATTAGCTTCAACATATATTTTTGTAACTTTTCCCAAGATTCATTTGGAACATCGTTTCCTTGAATATGAAATTTTAAACTGGGAGAAATTGACATTTATATTCATTCACAAGCTTCGTCATTCTTATCATCCCATTTGAATTTCAAGATTAGTGGATGTCTTTTCTTGTCCCAAGGTAATCTAGTACAAACCTTTACTTCTTAGTACATCCTCGTTGTGGGATTTCCATGAGAAGTAGTTGGTATTGGCAAACAAAATTCCACTTGGAATGATCATATTAAAATATGAATATAATATGGTTTCAAAAGCCTAAATTGACTATTTGGATAGAAGGCTCTTGAAAAAATAGGTTGTTTAAAATAAAATGACATTGAAAATGGACATCGGATGTGAAAGTTATGCCGTTTTTTAATAAGGAATTAACCTTAGAAAATAGCCACATGGTAGGTAGAAGTTGACCCATGTGGTGATCGATGTTGATCAGAAAAAATTTCCTTCACTAGCTTTGCCTATAAGCTCACTTTTACAAATAAACCACTTTATGAATTGACCCACTTTTATAAAACAAGTGAGAATCACTTTTGCAATGAAGTTAATTTATAAATGGAAGTTGTACGCGAAAATAAAGGATTGAAGTTATTTTATAGTGATTCACTTTTCTAACACAAGTGAAATATACTTTACAATAAAGTTTGAAATACCTTAAGTTTGCATGAACTTTTTCAAAAGGTAACTTAAAAAGAGATTTCAATTCAAGACCTCTTATTAAGTAGAATAACTTTTAACCAAGTGAGCTATTGCAAAAGACATAAAAATAGTTGTAAAGGAGGTTAGGGTTGTTGTTGTTGTTATTTTTGTTTTTGTGGTTGAAATTCTACCTTGAACTGTGTGCTTGCTAGAAAATATGTGCTCATGCAAAAAAAATATTTGTTCAGAAAAAAATTGAATAAATCAACAACAAAGGGATTACATCTTGATTAGATTTCTTGGAAAATTCAAGTTTTCTTACTATTTTTGATTTGTCAAATATCACATAAAGTGCATGAAAAAGAGCATATGAAATCAAGAAAACACTTTTCGCTTTGTTTTTTATTTTTAGAGATATCATAGAGAGTAGGGAAAATATTATATATAGACTAGAAAGAGTAGAAAACTAGGAATATAAACAAAAAACCCAAATATGATCTCTACAAAAATACTTTAAAAAAATCGCATATGTGGTCTGCATACCTATGGATATGATGAAAAATGTTATATCTCGGGTAAAAAAACACATTTTCGGATGAAATGAAAGGTATTCTTAACTATACAAAAATTTATAAACATAATGGAATATTAACTTTAGGCCAAAACAATATAGAAATAGTAGATCTCAGAAATGCTACAACACGACCTTCAAGATCTCAATCACTAATGGGAGTAGTTCTTCAAACGAGCTCTGATACCATGTTTGGGTGAATAGGGTATTCCATGTAGGATTAACACGTTCAATAACCACTCACAAGACTAGATCAAATTCACAACACTAATACTTTTATGTGGTTAAAATCCTGTAAGAGTGAAACAATTCACGACCCTAGCCAACACGACCACTTGAGGAAATTTTATGAATGCAAAATAAAATATTATATAGAATAGATTTATTAGAATCGATCATCAGCCATGGCCCTCCATTCAATTTAAATAGATATCACGTGCTAATTGAGTGTTACGTCATTTATCAATAGTCGTCAACATTGAGAATATGAGCCATCAAATCACTTTATGTATAGAAAAATCATGACTATTAGAGTACAATGAAACTAATGCATATTAAAGAAACACATTAAGAAACAAACTTTTACCTAATAGAAACATTATATCAAGTTGAACTTAACTAATCTCCTAAGTTTCTAATTATCCTAACATCTCATACTAAATGGAAAGATTCCTTCAAGAATTATGCTTCAAACATTCCTAGGCCTTTTCATCATTGTTGGATAGTGCTAGAGATTGTGCAGTTTTTTCTATCCACCCACACATTTTCCCCTTCAAGGTTTTGAAAAATGTAACTAGTGTTGGTTTTCATAATTTTATTTGAGTCATAATGTAATGTATTTGTCAAAAGAAAAAAAATATTGTAAAAGAAATTGACTTATTAAAGCATAGGTTTCATGCTTGGGTCAATGATTAATAGGTCAAAACCTCCATTATATTCTTCTAGGGTTTGTGTCAAGAGTATTTGTCATCATGTAAAATACACTTCTTGGGATTTATCTACTAAGAAATAAATTTATTTTGATGTAAAATTGGTCTTTTAGGCCTCCTCCACCAAGTTGGCATCAACCTAGACAAGTCGACCTAATTAGGAGGCATAATCCACTATATAAATGCAGAACCTCGACCTCATTTGGAGAAAATTCACAACAATTTTGATTTTCAACTACTAGAGAATAAAACAGTGTGCAAAATTCAAGGAATAAGGGTACCATTTTCTCTATCGTATGATTAACATGTGTGAAATTCTGGTGTTGCATGAAGGCTAAAATTGCAGATATGAAGTTGGGACGAAATTATGAAGCAGTAGGGTCGAAATTCTATCTTTGGTGCAACATTGCTGCAATATTTTTGCAATTTTAATTTGAATTTTGGAAGGACAACTTGAGGGTTGACTTGGTGGAGTGAGGAAGCTATTTTGGTCAGGTCAAAGGTCTTGTTTTATCTCAAGTTTGATTTGAATCTTCTAGTGGAAGATTTTGACTAGGTTCACCCCTATAGAGGGGTTTTAGCCCCGACTTAGTGCCTATATCTGACTTCGTTGATCTTCATGTTTTGATTTGATGATTTCTTGATGAAAATAAGATAAGAAATAACATAAATAAAAATTAATAAGATTATAGGAATATCACATGTAGTTATCAATATAAGAGAATTTTTTGCCTTTCTTTATTTTCTAACACAAGGATGTTGGAATCTTCACTCTATGAATTCTAGAGCACTACATTTATAATATACATTTTAGCACTTTATCTATTTATCAATTCATTTTTACATGATCTCTCAAGTCTAAGGAACTTTTACCAACACTTTTGGAAGCTCTTAGGAAACTAGTATGTGTGTAGAATAACAACTCTACAACAATCCTATAGAATACAAACTTTGTTTTCCTAGAGAAAAAATTTGAATGTGTGGAACACCAAATGATAATACAGAGTTGGAGTATGAATAAAATTTCTTTGTACTGTTCTGATCTCCTTTAATTGTTTGATCTCTTTTTTCATTGTGGATTGAATATTAAAGAGTTATGATCTAAATTTATCAAGGGAATGAAATTATATATAGATTTATAATCGAAAGACAGAGATACAATGAAACTTGACTTCTATTAATAAATGGAAAATGTTGAAATTGTATACATGCATAATGAAAATAAACTAGCTCGAATGGTGGTAGCTTATCTATGAGAAGAGATGTGACATCTATGAACCTTCATTGAACTGTCTTATAATGAGGCTTGAAGGCCTTTTTATCATAAAGAAATAATGAGAAAACCTAACCTTAGGAGATGAAGCGCCAAAGTATTTTGGGCCCCAATGGGGTAAGTTGGAATGTCAACTTCCCGAGGTCGTAACTTTGGCATACGATCCATTTTTGGTGCACACAATAGCCCATTGGAAATGTATATCATAGTGGTACATTTTTTTTACCTATAGTAGTCAACAACTTCCATAAGCCTGTTTGGAACTCACACCACTTTCCCATGTCTTTTTTCGTCTTTGCGTTACCATTCTTTGTTTGAGGCTTAGGTGGGTTGTCTTAGGGTGGTCCACCCTAGCTCTGTCCTTTGTTCTGTGATTTGGGGATGCCCTTTTCTTGCTTCTACTATGAAGGATTTGTTGATCCAAAGTTTCTCTTCTTATATTATATGTTTTTCTATATTTTTACAACATATCAGTGTTTTGTGCGAAGTGAGGGGGTTTCTAGGAACTCCATTTCTGTCTGGATGTATTTGTGCATACAACCAAAATAATAGAGCACCCAATATCGCTCAGATTCTTTGATACCTAGCTTGGTTTCAAGGTATGAAAGATATTTGTGAAGTCAGACACTGCTTGGTCCCTATCCTGCCATAGTGTGATTCTTCTCATGTACTAGTCTTCATAGTTTCCAACATGGTAATATTGTTCCTTAACAACATCCCTAAAAGTGTCCCAAATGGATGTGACTAAAAATAATTTGGATTCCTTCATAGCTCTATGCTCACAATAAGTTTCACAGTAATCCTTGATAGGGGGAAACCTTAAGGATTGCAAAGGTAATATTTTCTCTATAAGAAAACTATGGACCAAAAAATACCCTTTAAGTAGATTTAACTATTTATCTAGAGCATCCACATTTATTTGGCCTTCAAATATAGGAATATAACAATTAACTTGTACTTTAAAGGGGGAAGCACCTCCAAAGTGGGCATTGGATGAAGATGCATTTCCTATTGTAATTTATCAAATGATTTGGGAAAAATTCTCCATCATCTCATTCCTTTTTCACTCGAGGGATTCTTCGAGCAATAGTTTAATAATATCTCTTGCTCCCTCGTCTTTATTTTCTTTTGTGATGTGAGGCCATCAGGGCTGACAAGGACGATCCTACAATGGCTCAAGCAGTTTGAGTCATAACTCCTTATAGCCCAACCTAATTGGAGATATGTACATAAAAATAGATAAAGAGAAAAAATCCCCAGTAGTACATTTGTATGATTTCTTTCGAACCATTTAACCAAAAAATGTTGTTTAGGTCCTTAAAATGGATTTGGAAGTTGAAGACTTAAAAATTGCCAAAAATAAAAATGTTGGGAGCTCATTCATACAAATGTATAGTATATCAAGCATGCTTTACAATTGTCATGTAAGAGTGGAAAGATATACAACCACTTTTCAAATTATCAACACATATGATTCCTTGATAATTTGAAAATTAACAATCATATGGAGGCAAAAAATGACATAAAATAAGGTAACAATAGATATCATTCTATAGTTGTAAGTACTATAATTTTTTCATTGATTGTGTTTAGTGCACAATAAGCACATAATTATGATGTCAATAGATGCATATCTAGGCAAGTGAAATGCGTGCAAGGCCACTTAAACCTATATATTTTTCTTTTACCTTGTCAACAAAGCAATGACTACTAACAAGGAACAAAAGGTTTAATGGAGTGAATGATTACCCATAAAACAAAAATTAGATTGTGTATGCTCGAATTGGAGTAGGGAAAAAATATGAATGGCAGTGACTATGAATTTATGAGTATACGTGAGATGACTTGTACACAAAATCAAACTAAAAATTCATGGTTGAAGGTATTCTTATTAATGCAAGGCTAAAGAAACATCTTTCTCTATTAATGGATCTCAGTTGTTTGTCTGAAGTGTCAAGCACATAAAAATGGTTGTGGCAAATCCAAAATAAATGTCATCAACAACACTCTTTACACAAGTCTCAAATCTAAAGTGAAAGACATATTTTTCTTATTTCTTGTTATATCCTCCTATGATTTTTTTTTTTTTTCTTCTTACCTTGCACCATTTTTCAAACTTGTTTTATATGAAAACTATCTAACTTATCTCAACATGAAGCCACATGATTAAAAGAAAGTTACTTAATGTAACCATTGTAAGAGAAACTTTTGTAGTATAATGGTTCTATAACATGAGTCATCCATGATATATAATTCCTTTTGGATCTCTAAGCTCAACGCTAGATAACCCTTTAAAATACAAGAAATCCAAGAAATATATTGACTACAAAAGGAAACACTCGAGAACCTTGGTTCCTTCTCCCATGTATAATGAAACTCTAGTTTTAGAGGAACTTTTAGCCTTTGTATTCTTAGCACCTCCTAGGCAATGGTTCCAATAGGCAATGATCTAAAGAATTACAATAATTTATGAGTTGGTGAATCCCCTAGTTTATACTTACATTTTCAACGAGTGAGCATAAGCTTGTAAAGTGTTGTGCACTATATATGCAACCATAAAGTATTCAAATGTTCTTGCCATGTGCTTTCTCTCAATCTATGAATAATGTGGAATACTAATGCAACTACAGTTACTAATTGAATATACAAGAGTGTAGGTAATCCCCCTCGGGTAGCTCACTTGGAAAACCTGTAAAAATGCAAAGTAAATGTGAGTACAAAGGTCCCATAATTAAATCCATGATTTCTTACTAGTAGCAATCAAAATTTCCCCTGTGTCATGCGAGTATGAGATCAACCTAGGTGTCAATACCTCTAGTCTCACACACATAAGAGTGTAGGTGTTTTGTAAAATAAGTTTAGGACATGAAATACACTCAAATTTTCAAATTTAATGTTGTAAAATGCCATCACAATTAAATGTAGTTGTTGAAAGTAAAAAACCATTGAATAAAATAAAATGTTATCAAAATAAACTCCAAGTCAATTGAAAGCAACTTAATTGTTTCTTCAACCAACCATATATTATGGCATGTTAGAAAAAAATCACCCACAAATCAAATCAATAAATCTATTTTTATGTAAAATAAGAAATTTACTCTATTGTTCAACCCAATGCATTGATTCCTTAACCAACCACATAGACATGGCATAGTTGAAAAAGAATCTAAAGCCCATTGGAATTGTGGAATAAATACAAAATAAATGCTTTAACCATGAACCATGTATTAGAAAATCCACAAATTCAAATGTAGTTGCAAATCAAATATAAAATAACAAAAAGACACACTTAAAAAAACCCATAATTAAAAAATTTATTAATAAACTATCTAATCTATGAGTAAAGGAAAGTTAACAACTAATTGCAAACTTTTGACCATAATCTAGGAGCAAGTAAAATGTTGAATCTTAGAGAAAATCGAACATTATTCACAACAAACAAATTAAAACAATAACTTTAATCCGATAATGAAAATCTATGAGGTGTATACCATTCAAATATTATCAAAGATTTTCATGTACACATTTTTTCATTGGAAAACCAAAAAAAAATTGCAGGGTACAAAGTATTCAACATTATTGGGTTAAAAGAACATGAAGCATCGAAGTACTCAATCTATATTTGTGGTTAGATCGATAAAGTCAAGTGAGCACCTTGATCGAGAAAGTGGAATTTGAAAATTTAAGTCCTTTGGATCGAGTAGTTTCTTTAATTATTGTGTGCACATGGCTTCTACGAGGGAGTTGGTCCATTAGAAATAGTGGGTCAGTTGGACTTCAGTGTAACTATACATTTGATTTAGAGTCATCATCAATATAGGTTGAATGAGTGACAAAATATAGGTTAGTTGAATATGTTCGTTGGAATGAGCGTTGTGAGTGAATTTTGGGATGGTTTGGTTTTACGTTGAATCATAAGTTTAGAGGTTGATTTGGGTTTTATTTTTAAATTTAATTTAATATTTTGCTCTTTGATTTTGAAAAGTTATTATGTTATTGGAAGGAATTATTGTGTAATAGTTTATATAATTATATTTAATTATTAATATAATTTAAATAAATGTTATGAAAAAGTGTAATTATGATATAAGATTTTTTGGATCCATTATATTATATTTTTGAGTTATTTTAAGTTAATTAATTTCATTTATTATTAAGATATATATTTTTTAAAGAAATAGTTGTATTTATATTAATAAATCTGAAATCTGGCTAGAGTCATTATATATTCTAACAATGACAACTTTTCATTTTTCTAACAATTTTGATTAGAGATATAGAGCTTTCACATTCTTCTTCTTCAGATAATCAACATGGTTTTCCTTGTATATTTTCCAGAAAGTGCCATTCACTTTAACATACTTACGTAACATAATATGTAATAACAAAAAAGACCATTATTATACTGTATCTATTCAACTCCCTCTACGGTCGGTTGCATTATGTCTTCCATGTCTTCCTTATCCACGTCCCCTAGTTGTCCCGTGACCTCAGGTTCCTGCTGCATCTCCATTTACACGATGAGCTCCAGAGAGGGGACTCCCATTTCAATGTGCATTGGATCATTGGTGCCACCCTCCTAGAGTTTGAGGACTTCCTTAAGGATAGACACCACGAAAATCTCCACCCTCTCATCGAGGTTCTCAAACTTTTTATCCAGAATTCCTAGCCACGTTATGATGACCTCCACAGACGCCTAGAAGCTCTCTACGTCCTTTTTCAAAACCTCCAACTGGTTCACTACAATGGTAAAGTGAGACTTGGCCTTCGAGATAATTTGGTATCCTATCTTTGAAACCATATCCTCGACCTCAAGCCTAAAATCTTCATAAGAGTTCCTAGATGCATCTCCATCACCATTTCTTGACAATGAAGTCATCACTTCAGCTCGAAAGGAATGTTCCTCTAACCATAATGCGCAGAGCTTCCAGATCCATCCTCTTATAGCTATAATCAGGTCCAATTTGACAGCGCAAGATGATTTTAAATTATTAATGTGTTGTGATAATTCCTTCCTTGTAACCATGCCAAAATTCATAACTGCTCACCTCGAGTTGAATGATCACATGATTAAACTGAGTCGATCCTCCTCGAGCTTGGAGGACACCCTTTCATCACATCCTTTCTGCCTTAACTCACTTCCTGTCCGAGTCCAGTTGTCCTTCATATTGCCCCTAGTTTTAATTAATGTCCAACTGTGAGTTAAAGGCACCAACTTATTCCCCATATTCCCCTTGTTGAACAATTGTACTAGGGCGTATTTGTGGTGCTTAATTCCCCTGCCAGATAGAACTCTCTCATTATCAAGACATTTTTATGAGAAATTTTATCAACTTTTAATAGATAAATAGGTGAGAGATATGTGATGAAGAATTCCAGAAAGTTCAAAAATAAAATAAAGATCAATAAACATTAGAGGCAAATAAAAACAAACTAAAATCAAATAAAAGTAAATAAAATAAATAACAACAACATAATTATAACAAATCATAATAGTTGTACTCAAAATAAATATTTAACAAAAATAATATTGCTACTTACAATCAAACAAACAAAAATGAATATAATAATATATAATGGTCTATATAAATAAAATATATATTTTAATTAATAATATTAATATTAATACAATTCCATATCTTAATTATATTATTATATATATGGAAAGTGAATTTTAATTAGATATGTTAATAACAAAATAATAAACATAATAATAAAAATAATGTAACCATCTCAAAATTAAATAAAAATGAATCTAATAAAGAATAAAATTAATAGTCCACATATATATACACACAAGGACTTAATTATAATTTAACTCCATATATTCAATTTAGTTAAACTTAAAAAAAAGAGGTCAATTATAAATTTAAATTAATATAAAAATTCAATTGAATATTTCCTGATGAGGTGAGAATTTTGGTGCATGTGGAAATTGAGTCCTATGAATGACAATAGTTGGCTCTCTAGTGGGGGACTTGCCTCCTAGTATCTTCACCTCAATTGATGCAATGGGAGGTGTACTGGCAGAGTTAATTATGACCGTGTGAGACTTCGTTTCATATTAGAGAACGAGAGTGGTGTAAGGTTAACATACGGGATGGCGAGGAAGTTTGGCATTTGAAAATGCATCTTGGTTTGGTGTTGGGCTCCTAGGTGGTTTCCTGCACGTAAGTGACATCAAAGAACCTTCAATGTCGGTGGGTTGTATTCGACATTATTTTGTGACTTTTGGTATGGTGAATTTAGTCGCATTTCTTTCCCAAGATATCTCGACCTTTATTTTTCTTGCATTTTGTGGACATTGGTAAATAAGGGAACTTGTTGTTTTAGTTTTCTATGGTTTATATCGTGTTTTATTGGTTGGGTTGATAGAGGTGCCCAAAGATGGCATTGTAGGAGGTATAGTTGGGAGTGGCAAGGCCTCTGGGTGGAATTCCCCTTTCCTGAAGCCTGGCTTGGAAATTGGTGCAACTGTTCGTTTTGGCGGGTGGTTCTTGGTGGTTGGTATCCCGGTGTGGGTTGTGTAGAGCATTTTTGGCAGTGTCAGCCTGGGGCATGCTCTCCTCGCCTTTTCCTTCTCCAAAAGCTCGTGTTCATGTCGGGGCTCACATCTGTTGGTAATGCAGAAGTTGGGGCATAATGGGTGGCCTTCTGAGGAATTTCAAGTGTGTAGGGATACCTATCTCCCGTGGGTGGTGGTTGCGGAAAAAATTCGAGCGAGTAGAAATTCGAAATTTTTTGGTATTAGACCTCCTGATTCAAGCTAAATGAAACATTATGTTTGTTGTGGGCACTCTTCCCGTCTGTCCTTGCTAGGATCTGTGGGCTCGGATGAATTGGCAGTCATGTCAACAGGAGCTTGTTAGGGTGGAAATATTGTCGGTCACTCCTAGCTTGTTGGTGTGGGAACGTGCGGCGGTAGTGGTGGAGGAAAGTGGGGCTCTAGTGGTGGTGGTAGTGTGCAGGCACAAAAAATTTTTCATCAGGGCGGTAGATGGCGAGGAAGCACCGTTAACTAGGGATCTGGATGCGGTGAAACTCACATCCAATAATAAATTCAACATTGTTATTTGGAAAACTGTCGGGAGATAATTCAAAATCTGATGGATCAGGTGGATGTAGCAGAAAGGGTTCGTCAGGAGGAGCATGCTGAGATGATGGCTGCGTTGGATAGGATTCACTATTTCTAGTTCTAGGTCAAGGAATGAGTGGTGGTGGTCTCGAGAAGCCAAACCACCTAGTAGAAAAAGTGGAAAAGTTGGAGACTTGGCTAACGTACTTCAAAGGGTAGGTTGAGTGCAACTTCCGTCCCCCGCCTCCTCCAAGAAAATCCCTAGACAATCTAGCTTGTATTACATCGAATGAATAGTATGCTCTCAAGGGTTTTTTATGTATTGTCTTTATGTTGGTGCCTTTATACCTCTCGTTTGTGGACGATTTCCTTAGCCTCCTTTTTGTAATTTTGTCACTTGATGCAAACATTGGTCAACAAACTCGGTCGGGGTGAGACCACCTGCCTTTTGCTCTGCTATTTGTACATATTTTTCTCCATATGAAAATAATATAGACTTACAAAACAAAAAAAATTGCAATTGAATATATATATATATATATATATATATATATATATATATATATATATATATATATATATATATATATATATATATATATATTAATTACAGATTAAAATTAATATAACGACTTAATTTATTTAAAAAAAAAGAGGGGCAAGGGTAGGAAAAGCATTAGGAGGATGTAAAACTGGAAACAAGGATGGGAACCTATATTTTTCTTATTTTCCATTCGTCATATCTGTTCATATTACCAAAATGCTTTTCAATTGCATTTGCTTCTCTTAACATCCCATGATGATAATGCTCAATTTTGGAAAGAACCCTTGAGTTTTTAATACATATGTGGTGTTTGGTTTTCTCAGCGTGCTTGACAATGTTTAATGTACACTATATTGACTGATTTGTTTCACCAACATAGGGAGCACCGCATGAGCATGGGAATAATTAAAATCCTTTCGAGCTTGACTTACATGGGATCTTTGACCGAATTCAAGATACTACGAATGGTGCTTAACAGTTTGAAAGTAGTAGAGACTTTATTATTTCTTAAAATGCGGGTGATCCTATCATTTGTTTCTTGGATAAAGAGAAGTTGAACATTAGGGTTAGGATCACTTCAGTATCTTTTCGATCTAGGACCCGAGCTAGATTTTTGGAAATATTTAATGCCTTGGTATTTCGAATAACCATTCTTCATAAAGACATTAAGGATGTGGGATTTTTCATCATTAACGTGGTTTTCTTAAGATATCCTTAAAGCTCGAATGGCCAAGGTGTTTAACACACCAAATTTCTAGGTCTAATGATGATGAGACTTAGCGTGAAGGTTTTTTTATGTGTGAATCTTTTTATTGTACACTTGGTGTGATCCAGGTGGATATTAAGGGCCACCTGCCTATTCCACTTGGAATCCCATCGCAGTTTCCTTTAATTTTCCTAATTTCAAGCATAGTTTCTTATTTCGACAATTCTCTATTTTTGGTAGTTTCTCGAGTCCTTAAGTTCTGAAGTCATTTTGTGGCCCTAAACAATGTTTTTTGGGGGAAACGGGAAAACGCAAAGCCCATGGCCTATGTTTGTAGTCGAAATTTTTTGTCTTCAAATATACCTTTCTAACGGGCTATTGTGTGTGCCAAATGAAGATCGTCTGCCAAAGTTACGATCCTGAGAAGTTGATGTTACAATTAACCCCAGCGGGCCCCACAAAAATTTAGTGCTTCATCTCTTAGGGTTAGGATTTTGGATGTTTAGTGTTTTCCATTATTTCTTAATGATAAAAAGGCCAAAGAGTATCATTGTAACTCAGTTTAGAAGGCATGTATCCATCACATATTTTCTCAGAGATAAGCTACCATCATCGAAGCTAGTTTGTTTCTTTTTTGCATATAAACAATTTTCAACAATTGTTATTTATTAATCGAAGTTTTCTTTTGGTGTATCTCTGTGTTTTTATTTAAATCTATATTTCATTTTTTTCCTTCATAAATTCAGAATAGTGGTATCAGAGTGGTATGCTCTTTCTTAGTTTTTTTGTGCATGTCCCCAACGAGATCTGGGTATAAGGAATTGGGACTTGAACGAGTTGAACCCTTGCAAGACTGACCTCGCTAACCCTAATAGCCTCCCATGGAAGAAGAAAATAAAGAAGAAGGAGAAGGATATCCTTTGAAATTGTTTCTCGAAGAAGCCCTCGAGCGACAAAGGAAAAACATGATGGATAATTTTTCTGAGATCCTTTGGCAGGTATCAGCGGATGAAGCATATTCATCCAACAATCACTTCGAAGTTGTCACCCCCTCCAAGGTGCAAGTTAAATTTGGAATTCCTATATTTAAAGGTCAAATAGATGCAAATGCTCTAGATAGATGGTTGAATCTACTGGAAAGATATTTTCAGTCCATAATTTTTTCGATAGGTAAAATATTACTTTTTCACTCATTAAAGTCACCCCCCATGTCAAGGAATAGTGGGACTCTTATTGTGAGTAGAGGGACGAGGAGGAACCCTTATTAATTTTAGTTACATCCTCTTGGAATTATTTCCAAGATGTCGTCAAGGAATAGTATTACCCTGTCGGGAGCTATAAGGATAAGTACATAAAATGGGCCACACTACGATAAGAAAGGGACCAAGATGTGTTGGAGTTCATGAATACTTTTCATATCCTACACAAAAATTTGGGTATCAAGGATTTTGAGCAGAATCTGGTACTCAAGTGCCATGGTTGTTTGCACAAACATCCAAGAATAAACTGAGTTCTCAGACATCTCCTTGCTTGGTGCAACATACTGATATCTTGTTAAAATCAAGAAAAAATTTAAACATAAGCATAAATACTTTGGATCTACAAATCCAAAGCATGGGAAAGGAACCTCCAAAGCAAAGAAAAAAGGACAGAGCCAAGGTGGAGTGACCCAGGACAACCCATCAAATACACAATCAATAATAACACCATGATGAAGAATAAGGACACATGAAAGTGGTGTGATTTCCAGAAGAGCCCCATCCACAATACTAATGAGTGTCGTACTAGGGCATCACTGGTGGTCGAGCCAAAAGATTCAAATTTAGATGCATGTTCCTACTCTGAGTTGGAATCTGACAAGGAGAATGATAAGGGGAAGAAAATAATTTATTCAAAAACTAATGCCATTGTTGCCACCACCAAGTTCCAGAACATTGAGCCCGAAGATATAGAGGATGGGGAGCATCTCTTCCACTCGCAAGTGTGGGTGAATGGTTTTTTGATGCAATTCATTGTCTACAGTGGGAGGTAAGAGAATTTCATCTTAGCATAGGCTGTCAAACAATTGGGCCTACCAACCACACTACACCTGTAGAAATACACCATCGAGTGGCTCCACCTATGATGAGATCTTCGCTTCAACTGATAATGTTTCATTCCCAATAACATCAAGTCCTTCACAAATGAGGTACTGTGTGATGTTGCTTCTCTTGAAGTTTGTGATGTTTTATTAGGTCAACCATACTTGTGGAATCATCATGGTATGTATGAGTCCAAACCTTGCATTGATATTATTACTTTGGGTAGAAAACTATACAGGATACCAGAAGTATCACTGCCTACCTCCATTTCTATGATCTTTTTTAAATAATGCAGTAAGGTCATCTCCTAGACCGAGAATTTTTTTTTCTTTATAATTCACTCTCAAAGTAAGGGGAATATCATGGCCACATCCATGGACCCCAGAAAGGGTTCCTCCATGTAGCATAAGAAATTTAATAAGGTCATGGAAGAGTATAGGAACAGATCCTTCTCACCCATAAGGGTACCTTTGCATTGTCAATTCAAGCATTCGATCGATCTCACTCTTGGAGCACCTATATCCAATAGGAAAATAAACCACTACTCTCTTCTGGAAAATGAGGAAGTCAAGCGAAAGATCTAGAAATTGTTGCAAAAATGGCACATCCGACCAAGTTCCTCACCTTGTGGGAGCCCAATTGACTCGTAAAAAATAAGTATGGGACCTAGAGAATCCGCGTTGATTATCAGGCACTAAATAAAATGATTTTTAGGAATAGGTATCCAATCCCATGAATTGATGACCTTCTTGACCAACTCAAGAGGGGGAAATACTTCAAGGGTGGAGAGAAAGACTTTTTTTTTGGTCTGAGTCAGAACATAAGAATTTTTTTGAGTTGAAACACCGCCTTTGTTCTATACCAATACTCAGATTTATAGACGTGCAACAACCATTTGAAATTGAGAAAGATTCATTCGATTATGCTATTGGTGTAGTTCTCACCTAGTAAGGGCATCTGACGTCCTATCACAGTGAGAATATTAGAGAAATTTTGAGGTAAAAAATAGGACTCAAAACAAAAATGTACAGCAAAAATAAACTTTATAAGAAACAATATGATTCAATATTATTATTTCAACCATGGGCATTAGAGAACTTTTTAGGTATAAAATGGGCGTCATAAGAAAAATTTACATCCAAAATAAACTTTATAAGAACCAATAGGATTCAATATGATGATGTCAACCATGGGGGGTGATTCACCATTTTTGGGGTAAAAAAGTAAAAAGATTAAAAAATAATAAAATGATAAAACTACTTCTTGAACTTGTATTTTTGACTTATCTCCCTAAGGTTTTACTCAAATTTCAAGCGAGAGTACTCATTGGATGCAAAATTTCATTCCTCATCGAAGGAGTACCCATGTTTCATACTTTCAATGTACCATGCTACATAAACAATGAGAAATACATGAAAAAACGTGATTGCAATCACATTTTTCATGTATTTCTTATTTTTAGTGTAGAAGGTTCCATCTAAAGTATGAAACATGGGTACTCCTTGGATGAGGAATCAAACTATGCATCCAACGAGTTTTCCCGCTCGAAATTTGAGTAAATCCATAGGGAGATAAGTTGAAAATATGAGTTGAAAAAAATAGTTTCTTTTTTCCCACTAAAATTTGATAATGTAATGTAATATTATTGTATTATTTCCACCATTATTATATAATTTCCTCAGGAGGCCCATTTTAGACCTCAAAATTCTCCTAATGGTATGATTCATCATTTTTGGAGTAAAAATGTAACAAGGTAAAAATATAAAAAATTACTTGTTTCAACTTATGTCCCTACAATTTTACTAAAATTTCGAGCGAGAAAACTCATTGGATGTATAATTTAATTTTGCATCCAAGGATTACCCATGTTGCATACTTTCGATGGACCCTACTACATGAAAAATATGAAATACATAAAAAAATCATGATTTCAATCATGTTTTTCATGTATTTCACATTTTCTGTGTAGTAGGGCCCATCGAAAGTATGCATAATGGGAACTCCCTAGATGTAAGAATAAAATTTTCATCGAATGAGTGCTCTCGCTCCAAAATTCAGTAAAATCATAGGGAGATAAGTTGAAAAAATAGTTTTTTCTTCCCCCCCGCCAACCACCCCCCCCCCCACCCCCACCAAAAAAATTAATGAGGTAATCTGATCTTATTTTATTATTTCTACTATAATTTTATAATATTCCTTAGGAGGCCCATTTTATACCTCAACATTTCTCTAATGACTCTTCGATATGGTTCAAAAATACCTGATCTATGATATTGAGATGTATTCCATCGTGCAACCTTTCCGACAGTGGAAGCATTACATTTTGGGGAAGGAGACGATCATCCACATAGATAATCGGCCTCTTCAGTTTATAAAAACACAAGGGAAGTTGCAAAAATATCGCCATAAAAAATGGTCTACATATCAGAAGCAATTTCATTTGAACATTAAATACAAGAAGGGAAACACCAATAACATTGTAGATCGTCTCAATCAACCACCGATTGTGGCACTAACCATTGTTTTCAACTCTTGTGGAAACAAGACCTCTGGATAGTTACAACTATACAAAAGTGATACAAAATTCCCCATGATATACCAGATGTTGATGGATGGAAAGCAAGTACCAAAATTTCCCCTCCAGTACACATTGTTATTATACCTTGGGCACCTTTGTGTTCCTTAAAGTGAGCATGTTATGCTAATTTTGGAGGTGCACTACAGTTGGGTCACATGACATTTTTGTCTAGATAAAATAGTGGAAGTACTGCAAAGGTATTTTTATTGGCCAAAACTCTGACATGATGTTGGAAATATATCACATCTTGCACTGCATGTTCCATCACCAAGCCAACCATTAAGAAGTAAGGCATGTACACTCCTTTTCCTACTCCTATCCAGCCTTGGGAATCGATATCCATGGATCATATGTCTTTCCTACCTTGTAGAAAGCATGTTAATGACTGTGTATTTGTGGTCGTTGATAGATTTTCTAAGATAGCTATATTGGTCTCTTTCAATAAGAGTATCACAATGAAAGACACTTCCAAACTCTTCTTCGAATGAGCATGGGTACATTTTTGGATCTTTCATACCATTACATTAGATAAATATAGTAGGTTCCTAAGTGCATTCTATTGGAGCCTCTGGTTGTTGTTGGACACCATGATCACCAAGTCATCTGCATTCCATCCCTAGACTGATGGTTAGAAATAGGTCATCAACAAGGTGATAGTGCACATATTGTGCATGTAAAAATCCAAGCATCCATAAACATGGAAGGAAAGTCTTCCATATTTGCAACACAATGATAATAGAGCACTCCATATCTTGACTAGACACAACCCCTTTCAAGTGGGCCGCAGATTTCAACCATTGTGCCCAAGTGATGTTGGCATGCCTCTTTCTACTACACAAATAGAATATTTGCATGTACAGTATGAAAATAATAAATACACTAGATTTATTTAATGCATCCAACACATCCTCCAGTAGTTCCATGATTATTTGGATAAATCAAATGCCAATTATAAAAAACATCATGATTAGCATAAGATGTCGCATAAGCTTGAAGTGGGCGACAAGGTGTGATTGCATCTACAAAAGAAACTCCTTGTTAGATCCCATTAGAAGATTCAAACACTTTGATACGAGCCTTACACCATCACCAATGCCATGGGTGACAATTATTTTGAGCTAAGTATCACCTCATTCCTTGGCCTGCACCCCATATCTAATGTGGATCACCTTCGACCATACTTTCCACCATTATTGGACACATCAGACATTCTTGAGAAATTGATGCGAATAGAGCTAAATCCAGATTGCATCGAAAATGTAACAACTAACGAGATCATGGAAACACACATTAAAAACACTCACCAACATAGGATCCAACTGTATCGGGTTGTCAAAACTAGTGATCTCTTACATGCCTCTTTCGACTACACAGACAAAATTTGCACATGTAAAGTATGAAACTAATAAAGCCACTAGGTTTATTTAATGAATCCATCACATCCTCTAGTAGATTCATGATTATTTGGATAAATCTAATTCCAATTATAAAAAACATCATGATTAGCATCATGTGCCACATAAGTTTCAAGTGGGCGACAAGGTGTGGTTGCATCTACAGAAGAAACGCCTTGTTAGATCCCATTAGAAATTGCAACCACTTTGATACGAGCCTTACACCATCACCAAGGCCATGGGTGACAATTATTTTGAGCTAAGTATTGCCCCATTCCTTAGCCCGCACCCCATATCCAATGTGGATCACCTTCGACCATACTTTCCACCATTATTGGAGACATCATACATTCCTGAGCAATTAACGCCAATAGAGCTCAATTTAGATAGCATCAAATAGGTCACAACTAACCAGATCATGGACAAACATATTAAAAACTCTCTCCAACAAAGGATCTAATTGTATCGGGTTGTCAAATCTAGCGAGATCTTGCACCAAGGAAAGTGGCTCGCAAAGGACCAAATTTAGGAGAAGTTTACCTATCTCATGGAGGCACTCAACGCAATGCGGACCATTGCTTCCTAAGGGGGAACGATTGATCTAGATTGATCTTGGTTGCCACCTGCCTACTCCACTTGGAGCCCCAACATTGTTTCCTTTCAGTTTCCAAAATTTTTAGCATAGTTTCCTATTTCGACAGTTTTCTATTTTTGGCAGTTTTTTGGGTCCTTAACTTCTGGAGCCGTTTTGAGGTCTTAAATGGCGTTTTTTTGGGAAATGTGAAAATTAAAGGCCGTTAAATTGGAATTTATAGTTTAAATTTTTCCTTGCATATACCTTTCTAATGAGCTATCATGCATGCCAAATGGAGATCGTATGACAAAGTTACGACCTTGGGAAATTGGCATTCCAATTAACCCTAGCAGAACCCACAAGCTTTTAGCGCTTCATCTCCTAGGGTTAGGTTCTTGGATGTTTAGGGTTTTCCACCATTTATTGATGATAAAAAGGTATGAGAGCCTCATTGTAACTTGTTAATTTTTCATAGAGCTACATTTCTCTTTGCTTTTATAGATGCATTTCTTCAATAACATTTTAAGTTCACCCCAAATCATTATATCATTGTACAGATATAAATTATTAACCATAATTATATGAAATTATGTAGAAAGAAAAACATAATCATCATATAAGAAGTGGGAAGAAAAGGAACAAAGGAAGAGAAGCATGAACACACACGGACACTAGGATTGGTCTGAGACCAGGGAAAACCCAACTATGGGGAAAGCCCTTGTAAAGTCTTCTTCTTAAATCGTCATCAAATGATTCAACAAAAAAGAGTGCAATTATCCATAGATCCATATCTTCATGATGCAGTAAAATAACTAGCACATACATAATGTGACCTTACACATATTTATATTGAAGGAACTTAATTCTAAGAACTGAGATGGACTGAAATTGGTTGAAGCATATTGATGAATACAAGTGATACTGAATGAGAAATGTAGATACATCTTGCAATGGAAATACATAGAGCATATCTACATATCTGCAGATCTATAGTTGTACGAAACCCTAGATACAACTCATCACTGAAACTCACTGGAAACAATTGACAAGTCCTAGATCTGACTCCAAGACACTCTCAAAGCTGACTACAAACATCTGTGTGAGCACTGGTGATTGGATCAAGCTCAGGTCTTCCCATAAACCCTTACCCGCAACCTCAACATATTGTGCTCGCGGTTGTAGCTTCCCTGACTGCTAACAGGGCACTCTGAGCCTATGGCTGAGGAAGTGCGCAACCCAAAACTACCCTCTGAGCCATAGTTGCTCCCACAACTCCTTGTGCCTACGATTATGGGACCCCGGCCATGGGAATAACACACCCTACCAGCAACCATGGCTTGATCATCTCGATTTGGCCCTAAGGCCCTGGCTGCGACCTTAACGCTATCTGCCCGCGGTTATGACAGCTTAGCCGCTACCTTAACAAGTTAATCCCACGTCTCTGGTCTGAATATTGAAATTTGTGCCTATGGTTATGGTACAAAATCCCTAGATCAAAGCGAGCCTCTTGCCTGTGATCTCGTACCTTGTACGAGGAACTTTTGACGAACTTGTGCGATCCAAGAAAAAATAGACGAAATAAAAAAATGGATGAAAATAGAAGATCGCTTGAGAAAGTGTAAGAATGAGCTTGAGGTTGCCTCTATTTATATATTTTGTATGGGTCCACTTGGGGTTAAGGCTAACTGCACATGTGGTTAGGCTGACCCATTTGATTTCACTTTAATAGATAAATTAATTCGTAATTTAAGTTTCACTTAACAGATTGGGGTGATCTATAGGTTGATTTTGGTCCTCTCAAGAAGAGGAATCTAATGCAATTATAATATCTACCATTCGAGCTTTTCATAGTGGAATTTGACTATAGTTTCATAATTTTAACACTCCCTCTCAACCAGGGAGAATTCCACCTACCATTATATGTTCATCGATCAATCTGTTATTTTGTTATCTTCTTGTAAGATCATGTATCGTCATTGGTCATCTATATCATGTAGTCGTCATGTTGTGGATCTTTCTCATTACAAATCATCAATGCACTTCTCATGCTTATTTCTACTTATCTCTTGAGTGTTCCTGCTTGTATGCTGAAAATTATTAGATCTAGAAGAAGAATAATTTTTCACCGGAGGGGAGCTTAGGCTACCACCCTTCATCCATCAGGCTATCATTCAAAGTCTTTGTCAGTGGGATACTACCTGGAATATCATCATCAATCATCATCGAAGAGCATATCATCAGGGAGCATGCCTCAGCCTGTAACTGCATCGGGGAGCACATCTCGACCCAGAATCTCATGGGGGAGCTATACCTCTATAACCCCATATCTAGCAATAGGATATCCATCCACATAGGGGGGCCCATCTTGACCGTGGGATTACATTGGGGAGCTCAATCTCAACCCAAAACCGCATAGGGTATCTTAACCCATTCTATTTCCTATTGATCTTCCCATCGATGACCCTTAATAATCACGTGGTAGAACACCTGCATCATAATCGACTTGGGTATTAAACCCCAAGTGCATTATCAAATCATTGTTCAAACGAGGAGTGGTAGTCCTGACAATCCCTACTTGTGGGTATGATGCCAACTGGGGTATACTCTGCAAAGGCCAATAAGGGGAGCAACATTATCCGACCCTATGAAGATAGGGCAACAACATCTCAACCCTATGGGTAACAGACATGAAATACACCCTATTGTCTAGAGTTCCCTCAATCCCAGGAGCCCTCTATCTCAATTCCTCGCCTTAGGAGCTTAGACAAGGAGGAAGAGTTGGCTGTAATATTCCCAAATGGGAAAAGCAGGAATATAGTGCAAAATGCCGGAATAACAGTGTTAAACATTATATAAAAATAAGAGGCCAATATGGAGACCTTCTAATCATAATAAAAATAGCAAAATATGCATAATAAATGGGCTATAAGATGTACAACAAGATATAACAAGCCTTCAATGGAATAAACCCTCAATAGAGGTGCTGCTACTATATATCAAAATGCTAGAACACTGCTACAGCACAGTTTTAAAAGAACTGCTACAGAAAATGAGTACACAAAATATAAAGGGCTGATATATGTCTCAAAGATAGATCTATTATAGATCAAGGCTCTATACAACCTTCATGAAAGAACACCCAAAGGGTTTGCAACAATACACCAATGTACAAGATCTGAATCAAAGCCCTAGGGCTGAAGATTCACTGCAACATATAGATCTAGAAAATGTGGTTGATCTGATATAACAAATAATGTAGCCTCCTCCAATAGATCCTCTAGATGAAAGGTTGATCCCTTCACTAGAATACCTCCTCCCCAAATGGTGTGCTGAAACCACCCTGCAACTCCTCCCTCAAAATAACACAGATATGGAATGAAACTGTGTTGTAGGTGCAAATAAATAAGTGGCCTGATGCTAAGATATGAAAATATGCTCAAGGGCCTTCCTTACTGTCCTCCCAATGGAAAGGAACCCTTCTCCACTGAAAATAAGTACTGAAGTGACCCAAATATGGTCTCCACTGATGCAGCCTACAAAAAAACTTAACCCTCAACAGGATCTGCGCTGTAGATGTAGGATGAAGCTTGGCCTAAAGCCTGAAAGTGGAAGTGAGGTACAATAATCTTCCAACAGCTACTCAATAAAAGAGTTGGGATTCTAGATCAGGAACACCCAGTGCTAAACAACACTTGCAACCTTAGCTAAACAACCAAAGAAAGCTATATGTCTAAACATACCATATATTTAGAAATATCAAATCATCAACATAATCAATATGGCTTCCATCCTCTTCCTTTTATAAGGTATGAGCTTCCAAACCCTAAGCCCCATCAATTTATGACCCTACTTCCATGCAAGGTGTCTCCATCTAAAACTGTGTTTTCCCTCTTTTATTGCCACTCCTCCATGACAACGTTGTTGATTTGGTCAAAGTTGACCCAGTTAAGATGTTCCAGCCCCTTTTCACACCTAAGGGTGCTCAATTAAGTTGCCTATATGTTTTCCTTTTACATTGGCTGATTTATTCATTATTAAGGAGACTTATGGACCTCTATTTTCATTTTATTCATTAAACAGAAAGAAAAATAAAAATTTAATATTCCAACTAGCTCATGGCTAATTGGGAATATTACATTGGCTCAGTTTCCTCGATTTTCACTTCTCTCATCTAGTATATTCTGATCACAATAGTATTTGATTCATGTTCATACATGACATCAAATCAAATGCTATGCTAGAACATACATAGTCATGTAAATCTCAAAAAAATACCATAATCATCCTCCCTCTCGCAGAGGTGACAATCACAAGCCTAAGCTTGTCTCGAACAACTGCATTGTCTCAATGAATGGATAAATCACAATCCCAACTATATGAAAATGGGATTCTTTGCCATCACAGTGTATCCATGTCTTATCCAGATCATGCTTAGACAACTCTCTAGGGAGCTTCTTCGTCCAACCTCACAACTATCCTTGCTAACAACATTGTATCTGGCCTCGGTCGTGCTATGGACTTCTCGTCCAAGTTATCATGGCTGATCTCATATTAAGGCATAATCCAAATGTGCTCATTAATAATAATCCCAAACATAATTAGTTCATTCATGCATCTAGATATCATGGGAGAAATATCTCAACCTTTAAAACTAGAACGTTTCATGCAGATATTTCAAAACATTGTTTGGTGGAAATTCTGAATGAACTTAGGTCAATCATGAATTTAATCATGTTATATACATATCATATACAGATAGATTTTCAAAATGAAACATCAATGCTTCAATCCATTAACAGATGCCATGTCACATTCAATAACATTTGAAATTTAAATCAGAGTTTCTAAGGATTTACATTACACAGACATTTCAACAGTCTTGCAACATGGGATTTCTTTCCCAAATTCCAGATATCAATTCAACATGCCACGATACATAATTTTGAACTTTATAACCGATCTACCTCTTACTTATATTTTCAGAGGCTCATCACCTGTTAAGGGTAGACTGTCAGTATGTAAAATTAAAGCCATAATCAAAATCAAGGCCATACCTTGGAAGTCATTATCCTGACTTCATTTGACAAATGTCAAATATAGACCAATCTGAATCAAGGAGCTTGCATCATGCATCACCCTCTGCAAGCATAATACCTTACTAAGCCAACATAATCAACCTTATAAATCAATGTTGTGTCAAAAAAATCATCTCATCAGAATTTAGAAGCTAGACAAAAACTATTATCAAAGACATTGATTTCATAATATCAATTCTTTCAACTGGGTGACATGTAGAGCTTGTTATCACTCCACCGGATCTCCAAGGTTGAGGAAGAGACCAACAAAGGTAACCACAAACCAATATTTTTCCACATAGCTAGCCCTACTAGGCAGGAGAGGCTCTCTCCGAGATATCAAACCCAAGATGACTAGATCAACGAGATTTTAGGCTAGGTATAGTAGCACTAGGGTTTGGTTGATTGCTTTTGAGTGATGGATGGTGAATAGGTCAGGGAAGAACTAGGCCAGGGCAAAAAAGGATCAGGATTGCAAAGATATGATGGGGCAAGGTAGGTAAGCACTTTAACACATTCAAGTATCTTGATGGAGTGGATTAGACTGCTAGGATTTTAGAAAAGAGCATGGAAAACATGAATTATTTTCAATTAGAAGAGAATGAAACAGAAACTGTAATAATTCCTCAAAAACAGAGCATCAACTAATGATTTATGTCTATCTAACTTAGGAATCAATTACATTCAGATATGACATGACTATGGAAATCTTAAGACATTCAAAAATTTGTAAACATAAGAGGCAAAAATGTTAAAACACATTGCCACAAGAATCCCACAAAAATAGCTGCAACTATGTCTAATAGTTCCTGCTAAAAATTCTAATTATGATAGTGTTCAATGATCAATTACACAACATCCAACCCTTGCAATGACAAAGGAAATGAAATATATAGACCAAAAAATACTTCTCCCACTCTCATGGTCGAATCCATGACTTGTAGAGCTTATCCCCAAATTTTTCAACTGGAATCCTAATGATTAGGGAGGTCAACAAACTCATCCCTATCTTTGATGAAACTGATTCACTTGACCCAAAATTACATATTTACCTGATGTATCTACCTTTAGTAACTATACATGACATAATTACATTTAATTTTTACATTTAAATCAGTAATTTTCCTTAGAACCATCTATCAACTGAGAAAATTTTAACATTCTGGAGAAATCAGTCAACTATAAAAAGCGCAGCATGCTTGAGAAAAGTGCAGCATGCCTGGTAAAAAGCGTAGTGTGGGCCTTCAAATCCACTTTTGAGTGACTTCCTGAAGTCCAAATTGGGCCCAAGATGGCTCATTGGAAATCTATTATCATCTAGTCGTAAAAAATGTGCTCAAACTTTGAAGATGGTTGAGTGAAGCTCCTATAAATGCAATCTCCCAAGACTGGTAATAAAGTGCAACGTGTGGTTGAAAACACTAGTAGAAAGGTGTTTTTTGTGATTTTTTTAGGCTTTTCCCCTGTCAAAAGCTCAGATTTTTTATTTCCAGTAGTCAAAATGTGATTTAGAGGCCATTATATATCCATACCAAGTGAGTTTGCATCATTTTGAGGCCTCCAAAAAAAGTGCAATGTGGCCCACACTGTGCTTTTTGTAGGGTGACTGTGCCCATAATTGCCAAATTTCTGGGTTTTCTAGAAACATAGGCCTTAAATATGGAGTGATATCTCACTAACCGTGAACTCTTTTGAAAAAAAAAGAGAATTTTTTGTTCCGTGGCATATTAGAAACAAAAACCTTTGTGGATTTCCCAAGATACTTCTCTGATTGTCCACAATATTCTCTGCTAAAAGGTGACTTAAACAGGACATTGCACAGTCTGAAAAATAGGATTTGAAGATGTGAATGGATATCTCATTATGTAATAACTTTGTAAAATATTAAGTAGGTTATTGTAGTTTGATATCTTAGGAACACAAACCTCCAACAGTTTCCAAAAATTCATATTTGTTTGGCCACAATATGTTATGCAAAACTATGACTAAATAGGATATTTCTGGAAAATGTGCCTTCAAGTTTTTTTTTTCAAATTTCCCAAATTTTCTCCAAATTTCCTCAAAATTTCTCCAAAGATGAAAAATAAGTTGTTTTATTCTATCATGGATGTATCAACAAGTAGGTACAACTTACCCTTCTCCTTTTGACAAATTAGGGTTTCATTTGTATTGTGATTTCAAGTAGGGTTTGTACTGCTCAAGGTCAAGGTTCATGCCTTTGAACCAATAATCACCATGGTTTGGTATCCATGTAGTATGATATATGGTATCTACTAATAATATGTAATCAAAAACTGTAATGATGGCCTTTTCTCCTTTCGAAGTGGTGGCAAACATATTTGTGAGCTGCTCATGAAAACATACCTCCTCCACTCTTTGACAGAACCCTAAACAATTGACATCTTCAAAGCACTTTCTGATGAATGGTGAGGAGTTAATTGAATTAAAATTGGAGATATCAAACCTCAATATATTTCCCCCTTTGTTTTATTTTCTTTTCTCTGATGGTGATGAATCAACTTCCATGATTAAACCCTAGATGATAGGAGGGAAAAACAAGGAAGGGAGTAAAGGGATAAAATGAGAGAGTTAGGGAATGGGGATGGGAGTAGGAAAATTTATGGAGATGGGTAGGGATTTTAGGACCTTAGGGAAGTGGAGGGATATTAAAATGATGAGGAAATATGGCTACAAAATTTTTACACAGGCCTATACTCTTAGCTGCCCAAAAACGTAGTGAGTAGGGATAGGGTTTGGGGATAAGTTTTAGGAAATGGAATTTTGAGAAGGTTTTAGGTTTTTGGGAATGTATTTATGTGTTTAGGAGGTTAGGGCATGGCAGAAGAGTGGTTCTATGGTTTTAAAATTTGAAAAAACAGTCTTCTATAAAAGCGCAACGTAGGAGGTAATTAACAACTTTGCCACCATAGGAATGAAAATACTGAGTGAAAAGGGTGTGAAGTGGCTCAAATTACTTGTTTTATCTTTAGAAAACTTGTGCTTGAGTTTGGAGACCCTTTTATACCCTTTTTAATATTTTCTAGACCAATTGTAGCTTCCCTGCAAAAAGCACAAGGCTAGAAGGAAAAGTGCAGCATGTGAAGGAAAAGCGCAGTGTGTCCCTGAGAAAAGCACATCGTGATATTGCAGACCAATTTTGGAGGCCTTCCTGAACTTCAAATTGATCTCATGATAACTCATTAGAAATATCTTTCTCTCTAGTAATAATTTTACTCATCAAGAAAGTCATTTGGACACTCCACTATAGATAAAAATTCATTTTCCCAAGAGTACTCCAGAAGTATAGCAACTCTCCTATAACAACTATATTTTAGGAATTTCTTTGGAACATTGAATCTTTTTGAAACCTTGAACTGCAGATTTTAAGAACATGAGGTACTTTTCACAAAGGAAAAATTTGTAATCTTTCATTAGATGAGAAAAATTACATATTAAATTTTATTGAGTATACTGTCTTGTGTGATCAAAGTATATTGCTGACTTTATACACTAGTCAGTGTTACATTATAAGGCTGTAATCCATGAGTATCAGTCCACATATAGATAGAATAAGCTCGGTGCATAGCTTATTAATCCATATCAACGCCATAAAAGCAAATAAAAATGAAAAAAATAGAGTATGTACATATAATAAATATTATCCAGCTGTGTATAATTACAAATGAAAAGTGAGAATATGAAGAATTCCCCAAAAAAACATAGCCAAAGATGTCAAAAATCAGCAGCTAGCTCTCCCTGATAGTCCTCGATGAATGGCCTGTGGAAGTATCTGTGCACCTGTGAGCCAATCTGTTCAGTGATATGCCAAGTGCCCCAAGTCAACTGTGAAGCTTCTTTGGAAAGTGAGTCTGCCATGTTGTTCCGATGCATGTAAATGTGAGAGACAGAGATGGAGTCAAATTGTGATTTGAGCAGAAATACTTCCCGCAGTAATGCAGTGAGTGTGTGAGTGTGACACTGTGCATGGGAGTTGAACCAGTTAATCACAATGAGGGTGTCGCCAAAAATCTGTAGGTGATTGCAATTTTGTTCACGGGAAAAGACCAGAAGGACTCTTAAGCATTGTAGTTCAGTAAAATTTTTGGTGCCAGGTCCCAGACCCATTCTAAGTTGATAGTGATGCAGATCATTAATGTACAGAATGCCCCCCCCCCTCGGCATCCATTTTGTGTAGCCGCGCAATCAAAATAGGCCCACGGCTAGTTTTGATCAATAATTTCAAGGTTGTCAGGTTTCACTATATTTTTCTTTTCATCTTCGGGAATTAGAGAGTATGAGACCGATATTGCCTGACAGATGTGATCCTCAATTATAGACTGGTTATTGAATATGAATTTGTTCCAATTAATCCAGATTTCCTGGGTGAAAACCAAAGGCAGATTATGCAAATTTGTTATGTTGACCGTCGTCTGCCACCATTGTATCCAAGCGTGGATAATAGAAGTATCCCTCCAGCGTAGAAGCCCAGACATATTCTGTGTGACCTGTACCCAAATGTGTTGAATACTGGGGCAGTCCAGGAATAAATGAGAGGTCTCTTCCACATGGTTATGACAACAGCAACATCTAGAAGGGCCAATTAACCCCCGTATGTGGAGATAATCCATAGTGAGGATACAATTATGTAGAATGCACCAAAAAAGTAGTTTGTATTTATGTGGGGCCTTGAGTTTCCAAATATTTGTCCACCACCCATGCTTATCTTGTGGTTCTTTGTGAAGACATAGGGTTAAATATCCAAGTTTGGGAGTGTAAAATCCCTTTGGAGAGATAGCCAAAATCAATTGGTCCTTCTATTGATTCAGCCGAATATGTGATGCTTGTAAAGCTCTGATGTAATTAGCCCAGTATTGCGTGCCAGCCCGAGGAATGTGTAGATTATCAGCTGATAGCTAATGTTGAGTGTGCCAATTTGTATGGTCCAGATCCTGAATTTGTGAGAGGTACCGAATACCCCTGTTGGTCAGATGTGCAATAATCCAGTCCAGAAGTTTGAAATATACCCCACTCCCCGACCAAGAGTCCAATCCCACTTGGACCAATTCTCCAAAACAAATTTTCCATGAGAGTCCTTGTTGAATAAGTGGAGTAGCCTTGGTGATTGCTTTCCATATGATGGATGACCCAGGGGCGGCCCGAATGTTACCCCTCACCCAATCAAGTGTGCTTTTGGGGGAAATATACTTAGCAGTGATGAACTCCTTCCAGATACTTTGGCCAGTAATCAGGTGCCAACACATTTTTGTAGCAAGAGTGGATGAAAATATGTGAAGATATTTTAGACCCCATCCACCCCATTGTTTGGGTCTGCTAATTCGGTCCCAAGCAATCCATGCAAAAGTGTAGTCCTTTTCCTGATTTCTCCATAAAAAATTTCTGCAAATCTGTGTAATGTGCTTTGTGACACCAATAGGTATCCATGCCAATGAAATCCAATATACAGGTAAAGCCTCAAGGACATATTTAATCAGTACCAGTCGGCCCACTTTTGCAATGAGCCAGTTCCAATCTTTGATTTGATAGTCATTTGGCTTGATGTGGAAACCCAAATAATTTAATCCATCCCCAATGTTGTTATGAGTAAAAGCATATGTGGTCAGAGAAACTCCCTGTTCATGTTCCGAGCATCTAGTCATTATGATGATGGATTTAGAATTGTTTGGTTGCATACCCGTCGCCCTGCAGAAACATTGAAGAATATTTCCAAATTGTTGGGAGTCCTGAATAGAGCCATCCAAAAAAATGAGTACATCATCAAAAAATAATAAATGTGAAATTTGAATGATCTTATTTATTCGAATACCATGCAGCAATCCATCCATGCTGGCTTTTTTAATGAGGATAGATACGCCTTCCATAACTAATATGAAAAGAAGTGGTGATAGGGGGAATCCTTGTCACAGTCCCCTACCAGTATGAAAAAAGTCCGACGCAGTGACATTAAGAAGGATACTGAATGAGGCATGACAAATACAACCCATAATCCAATTGATGATCATGGGGGGAAAACCAGTTTGAATAAGAATGAGATGGAGGTAGCTCCAATTGACTTGGTCAAAAGCCTTCGCAAGGTCAATTTTGAGAATGGTGGATTTGAGGTTCTTGGATTTAATGGAATGCAGAGCTTCTTGAGCAGTACCAATGGCTTCATGGATCTATCGGTGGTGAAGAAAGGCAAATTGTTCTTCGGCAATCTGAGAGGAAAGGATAGGTATAATATGATTGGCTATGATTTTGGATATAATTTTGTATAAACAGTTACAGAGGGATATAGGTCTATAGTCCTGAAATGAAGAAGGGTGGTCAGTCTTGGGAATAAGAGCAATAAAGGTAGAGTTGAAACCATCATATATTCTACCCTTGACACGGCTATCTTCAACGACAGTAAGGAGATCATTGCCAATCAGCTCAAAAAAATGAATGAAAAATTCAATGGGCCAGCCGTCCGGACTGGGGCTTTTGTCCTTTTGGAACCATTTGAGTACCCCTTCAAGCTCGTTCATTGTGACTGGAGCATCAAGTCCCTACGCCTGTTCATGGTCCACATATCTATGAAATAGACTGGTGATGTGCATGATCTCCAGAAGGTCAATATGCAAAGGAGCTCTGTATATGTTAGAGAAGTGTTGTATACCCATATCAAGAAGTTGAGGATGAGTTCTAGCCACATGTCCGTGTTGGTCAGTAATTTCCCAAATCATATTGTAGTGTTTTTGGCCATTTGCATGCTGATGAAAAAATTTGGTATTCTCATCTCCAGCCTGGAGCCATATGGCCCTGCTTTTTAGCCTCCAGTCTACCTCTTTCTATTGTAGTAGCTTCCTTCTAGATGCTTCAAGTGTGATGAGTTGCTCCTTTTTATCGCCAGATCTATACCCAAGAAAATCAAAAGCATTGAGTCGTGTAATCTCCAATTCAAGCCTTTTCAGTTCATCACCCTCTTTTCTACGTTTTTCCCGAGTCCACTTGATGGTCAATCCTTTGATTCTCTTGAGGTTTTCAGAAATGACCCTGGCCGGTTCAAATTCTGGGTGTTGCTGATGATGGTGCCACTCTTGAACCACCAGGCTGTGGTTTTTAGGATCAAGTAGCCATCTGGATTTGAATTTAAATGGAGGTCGGGCCCGATTTGGCCAAATCTCAAATTCAAAATAAACGGGAGAGTGGTTTGACATACCACCATGTCCCACCCATTGTCGTACCTTATCTAGAGATCGAGGAAATGGCAGCCTGATAAGAAAACGAACCAACCTATGTGCCAAAGCATCATCTCCAGTTCAGCAGTTCCTCCAATTAGGTAAAAGTTTGGGCATCTGGATGTCGATAAGGTCTGCATGTTCTAGACTAGAAATGATGAAATCAACCAGAGGATCAGGAACCACATTCAATCCCCAGGATTCTGAGATGCTTAATGAAAATTGAGATCACCACCCATAATGACATGTGGGTGGTCGAAAAGTGAAAATTTTAGTAGAGAATGCTAGAACACCCTCCTATTAGAGCAAGGCCTATAGACATTAATCAAAGTGAAGGGGGTTTCAGAGTTACTAATGTTGATATCCATGCCGAGTACCCCTTCCCGGCCCTAGCAATTTATCATATGGGTGGTACTATTATTAATACCCAAGGCACATCCACCATATTTGCCTCTTGCATCTAATGTAATGAAAGTCCAATTTGGCAGGATCGATGATAGAGTGGATGAAACAATAATGCCGTCACCCAGAGTTCTTGAAGAAATAGAATGTCAATAGATTGTTGAGCCAGAAGAGCTTTGAGTGCCAATCTCTTGTCGGGGTTGGCAAGTCCCCTGCATTTGTATGTGAGGCAAATCATTATGGAACCCCATTACAGGGCCTTCTTACTCTAAGGACCTGCATGAGGGTAGATTGTATGCGAGCTTCAACCTCTAAATTGGCTCTCTTAATGGGCTTTTCCAAATGTGATGGTCGTCCCCGGATTTTGGAGGGGTTTGTGTCAAGCCCCGGGCCGATACCCAGAGCGATGAGAGGTTGTGAGGAAATGGTGGATCTAAGGTAGTATGAGTGTGTTGAGGAGGATGAATCCGAGCAGAGAGATTTTTGGCAAGAGGGAAGATGTACGAATGTTTGAGAAATAGAGGGAGTGATGGAAGGAGGGGCCTGGGCAATAATGCAGCTAAGCGGTGGAATACTTATAGCAATCCTATGATCAATCGAAGATAAAATAGAAGTGCATGTGGAAATAGTAACGGGAAGCATAAAGAGATGTGATGAAGCAGGGTAAGGAGGGGTACCCGGAACCGGAGCCGAGCGTTGGATTGATGCCAGGGCCGCAGGAGCATGAGTTCTAGCTTGAGTAACCGGCCAAGATGGAAGTGGATTCGTCTCCTCTGAAGCTGTATGCTGTTCCATGTCACCCATAGACCTCGTCATATCCTACTTGTAGTTGCAAGTGAACGAGTCTATTTGCACAACCACCGATATAGTATTGTTAAAAATGGGCTTGGGGTGACCCAACATAGGGCATTCCTTGTACAGGTGCCCCACCTCATGGCACTTCTGGTATCGGAATGGAATGCCCTCGTAATCTAGTATTTGACTCCACACCATGTCTTCAAAATACATGTTGTAGGTGTCATGTAGTCCATCCCTGGTATCAAGGAAAATGAGTATGCGAGCCACGACTTTGTTCCTAGAGATAAGGTAGGAGCGATCATGGTCAAGATAGTGACCAAAATCCTCACCGATATTCCTGAAGGAAATCTTGTTCCAGAACTGTATCGGTAAACCAGGGAGTCGCATCCAAATGGGGCCAGCCCCTGCATTTTCCTTATTAGGATTGAAAAGTGGTGTCCAATGTTTGCGAAGGAAAGGATGCAATTCAATGTGCCAGTAATGTTCTAGGGCCCAATCAGCCTGGGTCGGCATAATGAATGTGAGAGTGAACCAACCACGCCTGAGAAGAGAAACTTCCGGGAGGTTTTCCAAAGTATCCCCCCAAATTTATCTGGTCCATTGCAAGAGGCGAGGGATGGAGTATTTCTGGCCCCACACCTTGCCCACAAGTACCCTGGACGCCATATTAGAAATATCCTCTAGACCCCTATTGATGCAGAAATTTGAATGGCGGCAGGATTTGTTCTTGGTAGTATTGTGCTTTTTGCCACCGACCGAGATCCCTAGCTTTGGGTTGCCTTCAGATTCCAAAGAAGTGTGGATGATATCCCCAATCGGGGCATTCTCCGGGATATTTGTAAAAATCCCAGATGCCACAACTTGATCCCCAGCAACAGCCGATGAATTTTGACCACATTCATGAATATTTAAATTTCCCAGATTTTGTGTCGCGTCGGTGATGAAGTGCAGCTCTGCGTTCGTGAATGGTGTTGAATAGGAAATATCAGTCATTGGAAGCGGAGGAAAATCGAGTGACCTGAAACCCCAAATACCACCCGTCGATGGTGAGACTGACACATATCTACCGTGCTCCAGAATGTCACCAATGGGTGTTGAGAAATCGGTCGCGGGGGTAGTGTTTGTCCCATTTAGTGAAGAGGTAGGTTGAGTGGGTTCCATGTCGACCATATCATCGCCCACCTCCTGTTCTTGGAGCCCCCAGATGTCCACACCAACCAAAGGATTATTTGAATAAACCACCTCGTCCTCATATCCACTCATGCTGGATGAGACAAAGAATCGTGAGAAAACAGAGGTCTGTGGGGTATCAGGTGGACCAAAACAACAGTAGAATAAAATAAACCCTCAATAACCTGCGTCGAGCATAAAGAGGAGGAAACTGCGGCCCAAAGATGCGTAAAACCCCGCAAATTCTATGCGAATAAACAAATGAGCCCAGTCAATCAGAAAACACAAAAAACAAATGAGAATACACATGTAGATCGCGGGCGAGGAGATAAACAAAGTCAGGCCGTGCCAGTGATGACCAGAGCTTATTGTAAACAACGTCCTAGTACCCCCAGAATGTGCACAGGGGACAGTTCAGTGTCGGAGTCAGGTGCAGATGGAACATAATCAATCCAAACCAGCAAACAGTGGCCAAGTAACTCTGAGGAAATCCGTCGCCATCGCTAGGGTTCCAACATGAAGTACTTATTACATATAGAAACATAAAATTGCATTTTTGAAATCAAGATTTATTGAAGAAAATTGGCTATTACCACTCCTCCAATTGTCGGATTTTATGCATGAAATGAGAGTTTTGGTGACCTTGAAACCCTAATGACCTAATGGATACACAGAACTAAATGAAATCATGGTGGTGATGATTGAAATGATGATCAATATCTGAATGATGATACACTCAGCTGAGTGATGACATGGACTGGAAATTTAAAAAATTTGGAAGGAGTGGAAAATAGTCCTAAACCTAATACCCATTGACCAAATTTTTGCTTGAAGACCTAATGAAATGACAAAAATTTGACTATGGGACCCTAACAAAACATGATAAGAGTCCATTTGATCACTAGTGACAGGATGAAAAGACTGACACTAACAGAGCTCATGTCAAGTCTTGAATTCATTTATTGTCAATCCATCAAGTATGTCATTTAATATGTCGTTGAAAGAAATTTACATCACTAGATGCAAGTGAATACATCAAGGTTATTAGTCATGCAGGTTCCATATTCATACTGAATCACAACAACCATTGTGCTAAGAACAAGGAGGCCAATACAGAACCATAATTCTGAATACTCACTTACGACATCGAAGGTCACTATGCCCACATAGAAATGTCATCAAGGAAAATAAAAAATCACCAGATAAATTCAAAATAGATAGATTTATAATACAAAGGCATGTCTCAATCATCAATTTAAAGTTCTAAAACATCATGTCAAAGTTCCAAATACAACTTATCTATATCAATCAGCCAAATCATGTTGCATAATTATCAAACATAATGACATATTTGTATGAATGTCTCAGTCACCTACAAACACAAGTTCGATTCAAACATACGAGCTTTCCTTGATGACAGATCTTACTGGTATCTGCAACACATATATAGAACTGACATCTTCCAAGTGACCATATGATTTCATGCTCAATTCCAACAATTCCAGAAATCAATTTACAATGGCAGGACATGCCATAGATCCCTTGAATTAGAGTATAGACCAAATTCATTGTACATAACTTCAATTATGTGTATATCAAGCATAGTCACATCTATGGGCCTTCCTTTTTGCGAGTGAGGCTCAGACCTATGATGCAGATCAACAATGTCAGATACCCATGTATCATAGAAGGGCATGTAATTTCATTTTCATTCATGTCATCAACCTGTCTTTATTGGAGTCATGCAACAACAGATCTGTTATATTATAAGCACATATCTATCATGATAATCAACATAATGGTATCAATCTTTCATCAAGGGATGTACTTGAAAGATCAGATTGATGTGACCACACAACCTTATGAACCCAATGAAAAGACATCAAGCTAGATTATTTAATTTCACCATATGTCATAACCACATGTAGTAGGAGATCTATAACATCAATCTCATAGATATGCTTCTATAATCATGGTTTTCAATACCATTCTTATCATGATCAATAGGATCAAGCTACTTTCTTCAAAAAATCAATAGAGTGTAATCTCTTTTTCCACGAGCTTTTCATCATGCTTATCACAAGAATTATCAATACCATATCAATGAGGTCAACTTCTATAAGAGATCCAACATATATTATGTGTATCAAGAGTCAAGAGTACCATTTACTAGAGTCATGATCATGATCTCAAAATAAAATATGTTAGCCAAACATCAAGCTATGCCAATATATCCAATATCAACAATAAGTAGCCTCACAAGATCAATATCATCACGATATAAAATAATTCAATACTAGGAAACATAAATCCGAATATCACTTTCACATGCATGAGCCACTTGAGAAGGAGACATTCTCAACATACCATAGAGTTGACCTATCCATCAATGTACAACTTGAATAGAATATACCATGCATACCTAGTGGTATTACCTGTGCACCTTCATATAGGCATCTTGTAGTGCTCAAGTGCCTCTTTACCTCTTCCAAATCTAGCCATCTTTCATGCATTACAAAAGATCCTCAAAAGGGATCCACTCATCATATCTCATCAAGGAGGTTAGAAACATCTAGGTACTCAAATGTAATGACTAAAAACAATAATCATAGTAATCAAATCCATAAAAAAGAGTAAGGTCATAAGTCACAAAATACTTATCTTCAGTGAGAGATGATCCTCTCCCTTTTGAACCAACCTTCAAGAGCCATCCATAGACCATAAAACAATGTTTCCTTCAATCAGAAACTTTAACAACTATCAAGTTATTTGTCAAATCAATCCTAAGTGCTTCACATAGATCACATCTCAAGACTATTATTATAAACGAGGGTTTCTCTCAAACCCTCACTATCACATCCTTATCCACTAACTACTTAGGGTTTTCTTCATACCCTAGAATTATTTTAGGTCTCTACCATCCTTTTCTTGCTTCCATCAAAAGTGTCTCCTTGGGGGTGATCTCCATGGATTTTCTTCATCCAAACTCTAAAACCATGTTAATTTTTTAGAGCTACATTGTTCTTTTCTTTTATAGATGAATTTCTTCAATACCATGTTAATTTCACCCCAAATCATTATATCAGTATACAAATCTACATTATTAACCATCAATATATGTAACTATGTAGAAATAACAACATCATCATCATCTAAACAGCGGAACAAAAAGGAACAAAGGAAGAGAAGCATGAACACATAGAGACACGAGGATTGGTCCGAAACTATGGAAAAAACCACTATGGAGAAAACCATTGCAAATTATTCTTCTTAGATTTCCATCAAATGATTTAGAAAACAAGAGTACAATGATCTATAGATCCATATCTTCATGATGCAGTAAAAAAAAGAGCACATACATAATGTGACCTTACACATATATCTATTGAAGGAAATTGATTCTGAGAACTGAGATGCATTAACACTGGATGAAGCATAATGATGAATACATCTGCTACTGAATGAGAATATAGATACATCTTGCAGTGGCAATACATAGAGAAGATCTAAAAATCTATAGTGGTATGAAACCCTAGATACAATTGATCACTGAAAATCACTTTAAATAACTGACGAGTCCTAGATCTGACTCCAAGACATTGTCAAATCTTACTACAAACATCTGTGTGAGAAATAGTTATTGGATCAAGCTCAGATCTACCCAAAAACCCTTAATCACGACCTCAACATACTGTGCCTACGGTTGTAGCTTCCCTGGCTGCTACCAGGGCACTATGTGCTTGCAACTGAGGGAGTGCACTACCCAAAACAACCCTCTGGGCCCTAGATGCTCCCACATCTCCTTGTTCCTGCAGCTATGGGTCCCTGGCTGTGCAAATAACACACCTTGCCCGCGGCTATGGCCCGATTGGCTCGATCTAGCACTAAGGCCCTGGTCACGACCTTAACACTGTCTGCCCGAGGCTATGGAATCTTATCCACTAACTTAAAAATATCATCCTATAGCCCTGGCTTAAATCCTGCAATTTTGTGCCCATGCATATGACGCAAAATCCCTAGATCATAGCGAGGCTCTTGCCTGTGATCACGTACCTTACACGAGGAACTTTCGACGAACCTGTGCAAGCCAAGACAAAATAGAAGAAACAAAGCAATGGATGAAAATCGAAGATCGCTTGAGCAAGTGTAAGAATGAGCTTTAGGTTGCCTCTATTTATAGCTTTTGTGTGGGTCAACTTGGGGTTAAGGCTAACTACACATGTGGTTAGGACAACCCATTCCATTTCACTTTAATAAATAAATAAATTCATAATTTACTTTCACTTAACTGATTGGGGCAATCTATAGGTCGATTTTGGTCCTCTCGAGAAGAGGAATCTAATGCAATTATAATCTCAACCATCTGAGATGTTCATAGTGTAATTTGACAACATTTGCATAATTTTAACATAACTCAGTTCAAAAGACATGTAGCCATCACATCTCTTCTCAAAGATAAGATACCATCGCCAAATCTAGTTTGTTTCCCTACTGCATGTAAACAATTGTTAATATTTGTTATTTATTAATAGAAGTTTTGGTTTTTTGTATGTGTGTTTTTGCTTAGATTTTTATTTCATTTCATTATGTCATAAATCTAGATCATGGTGTGAAATAGAACCATAGACATCCATGGAGATAAGAACATCCATGAATGATAGACCGCCCTCCACCTCAATCTCCATAGTAAACTTGATAAAGGGAGAGTGGTTATTTATATATTTTTTGAATATTTCTAACTTATTCTGATCATGGGGTTAGATAACACAAGTATCATCGACAAAATTTTTCCATAGCTTTGGGTTGAAAGGGGAAGATGCTAAGGCCTTGTTCTCAACGTATTCAATGAAGAGGTTTTACCCAATGGGAGAGAGAGGAGAGTCCATAGCAACACCACAAGTTTGCTCGAAACGTTGACTCAAAAACAAAATATGATGGATATGGAAGTATTATAACATAATTACTCATCTCATTGAAGTCTAAATGCCAAAAATTGTAATTATTATAATATTTTATGTTACTTTAGAGTATGGGTGTGTAGAGGAAGAATAATTATGTGTTTGAATTTTATAAAGAGCTTAAAATTTATAATTTAAGTTTATATATATATATATATATATATATATATATATATGGTTTTTTTTGCTAGATGTATGTATGAATATACAATAGCTAAGGAATTGGATGTATTTATATTTATGAAGTTTGGTCCTTTAATGGTATATATATATATTTGGAATTTGACGATATAATTTTTTATGAGATTACTATTTTTCATTGTTTAAATTATAGTTTTTGTTGTATAAATGGATTCTTCGTATTGAAATGTTTATGGAATAATACGATTGTATATATTACATAGTTAAAACCCGTAATTTTAACAAATTCCTATTGTATTTTGGGAAATTTTGATCGAAAAATGTGTCCGTAAAAAGATACAAATGTAGAAAAATTGGATTATCTTGACCTCTAACCATCCATCAAAAAATTCTTAATAAAATATTCATGGTAAGTATTCCTTTTTTTAAACCAAGGAGAAAAGTTTTATTATTACTAATCAAATTTTGATTGGGAAGTTCATGGTAGTGTGGCCAACTAAGATACTTTATGTAGTTTGGATACACTCCCTTGCATGAAGGAAAAATCCAATGGTAAGGGTTATTTTGATTTTCATTTTAAGTTTAGGATCATTGTAATTTATTTTTTCAAGTGACTTCTTGTTTTTTAGATTAAGTGGGTTGTATCTAACAATTATGATTTAGACTATGTTTACCCACCTTTCCATAAATCTTCAATACAATGGAACTCTTGAAGAAATTAGTAGAAAATTAGGAAGGTTTCTATAAAATGGTGAACCATGCAAGGGCATTTTCTCATTTCCTTATATTTGCATAGAGCTAAATTTAGAAAATAACCTCCCTATGGTTCTAAAAAATATAAATTAATAATTAAATATATGTGTAATTTTTAGAGTATAAACAACTTCATTTCAAATGCAAAACTTGTCATGAATACATGTTTTTAAGCAAAGTTTCCAAATAAGACTCATCTTAAAACTCATGTGAAACATGATTACTTTAAAAAACTATTCAAACCCTTAAACAAAATAAAAAATATTGCATTTGACCCCTTTCCTGGATAGGTCTATAAATTTTGGTCTATGTCAAAGCGTATATTTAAAGACATAGAATACATTGTCTCATATAAGGAATCCCCACACCCTCCTCCCACATAGCTGAACTATAGTTCTCCTCCTTAAGTGTTTATTGTTTTGTGCACAAATTGTGTAACAAATTTATAAGACTATATTTTGGTGCTTATGGTAGATAATAAAAATTCCTAACCACATAATTATGGGTCTAATTGAAATAATCATGCCTTAATTGATACAAGTCTATGGCCTAATTAATATAAGATATTCTTCATGGTTCATGACCATATAACAAAAAGGCTTGAAGCCTTTATAAAAATATATTTGATATGAACCCAACAAATCGATTACAAAAATTAAACCTAATTTGAAAAAATATTAATCATTCTTCCCAATCACCCCAAAATAAATTTTATTAACAAAAAAATATAATTATATATAACTTAACTATTCTTTAAATTTATTATTAATCTAATACTAACTGAAAAATAATTATAAAATATATATCAATCAAAACTTTTTAATATTTTTGATATAATGATATATATAATAATAAATTAATAATTTTTTTTATAAATTTTTATCATATAAAAAAAAAAAAATAATAATAATGATAATATATTCTCACCCAGCAACATTCCTACATTGCTTTATGATATAATATATATTACAATATTTTATAATTAAAACAGATTTTTGATATGAGATTATGCATTTAGCAGTGAGAAGTGTCTTTCTACTTAGGATGCATTTATGTAACGTACAAGCGCACATATATACTTAATGTGAGATTTTTCTCTTTTAAAATGTTATTTTTATCAATCTTTCAATTTTTCAGTGTATGTTTAATATTTTTATTGTATTTCATCTTTTTCATATTTTTGTATTTTTGTATTTTATAGTTATTGTGGATTAATTTAATTTAATTAATGAAAATAATGAATATTTTTTGTATAATATAAATAACAAGATCTCTTTAATATATAGAAGTCTAAAGGTTACAATATAATTAATACTTATATAATAATAATAATGCAAGGATACACCAATAACAATAGTGAGCTTTTATGGGGTACACCAATAACAATATGGGGGATACACTAGTATTAGAGTGATCTAACATGCCCCTCTCCTTCAAAAAATGTTGTCCTCAACACTTCAGTAGTTCAGGATGTTTCTGTATAAAATACTCATCTTCCCATGTAGAATTTTCAGTAGGTAAGTTCTTCAACTTAATGAGATACTTTAAAATTGATTGATTCTGTAGTTGTTGGGTTCTTGTTTCTGTGACTGCATCAGGCTCCAATATTATTTTTCCTTCCTCATCAAGTTTTGGCAATATTTAATTGAACTGGAATCTTATCACATATAACCTTTTTTAAGCATGAAACATGGAAAACTAGTTGTACTCGAGAAGATGCGGGAAACTCCAATTTGTATGCCATAGTACCAATCTTTTGCAACACCTTGTAAGGACCATAGCACTTGGGTGATAATTTATTATCCTTCTTAGCTTGCTTGAGGGACATTTGTTTGTATAGTTGTAGCCATAAAAATACTCAATCACCTACATTAAAACTTCTTTCACTGCAACGTTGATCTCCCTGTTGTTTCATTTGATTTTTCGTCAAAGTTATTTTATCATTTAAGAGTTGAAGAACTTGTTGTTGATGCTCGATGTGATCTTCCATTGCTTTAACCTTAGATTTTTCTCTTAATTATGATGTGATGGACGATGGGTGATATCCATAAAGTGCCATAAATGGGGTCATTTTTTCTACAGTATGGAAAGAAGTGTTATACCATCATTATGCCAGAGGTTACCACTTGACCCATTGTGTTTGCTTATAAAATAAAAAACAACGAAGATATCCTTCCAAACATGTGTTCACTATCTTAGTTTTCCTATCAGATTGAGGATGATAAGATGAGCTATGAGCTAATTGAGTGCCAAGATAAGAAAACAATTATGTCCAAAAATTTTTAGTGAAAATGTGATCTATGCCATTTGCAATAATCTTTGGGTTTCTATGTATCTTTTGAATTGTTTCCATAAATGTAGTAGTGATTGTATTGGCTTTGAAAGGATGAGACAGTGCAAAAAAATGTGCATACGTGGTAATTCTATCAACTACCACCATCATGACACTCTTTCCTTCGGACTTGGGTAAACCTGTTATAAAACCCATTGACACCTCCTCCCAACACTTAATTTGAATGGCTAAAGGTTGTAACAAACCTGGAGTTTTAATTGTATCAAGTTTATTTTCTTAGAAAACCAAACATTCTACCACAAACTTCTAAATATCAGATTTAAGGTCATCCCAAAAACAAAAACATTTTTTTTTTTTTCTAAGTAAAATTATCTATTAACAAGCGGTAAAATTACATCTGGACCGTAGTCAGAAACTGCTGCTCATGAGGCAGAAAATCAGAAAAAACAGTGTTAAAAAACTGTCGATGCCCACGCAGGGGACCATAACCACGGTGTTCTGTATCATACTTTGAACCCGGAGATACAAAGAAGGGCCATAAACATAGCAAAAACTTCCAGAGCAGAAAAAACCCGTAGGTTGGAGAAACAGAGACATTGGGATGACCAGACAACAAACCATTAATCTTTCGGGGGCACCTCTTCGATTCTGCACCATCCGGAGGCGTGCGGGCCTGAAGCAGGTTCGTCCGGAGCAGCCGGAGCAGCTTGAGAGACATTCTCGGCAGAAAGCATTTCTTCATCAACGACAGGATCAGCATGGCGAGACGGAGGCGGAGCATGAGGATTGCGCCCATCGAGATTAAAGGCCGAGAACTGAGTGTCCGGAGCACAGACAGTCGCAGCCGGAGCCGAAGGAAGCGGGTCATCCCCAGGAACCAAATCTTCAAGGAAAACCACTGAAAGGATGGCGGTAATGCGAGGGCGGTTGAGATTGCTGTTGAAAGTAAATCTGGCCGTGCCGGTGGTTGGGGCATAGGAAGCAGGAGGCCTGTGCGTGTGAGGACCCCAGAACAGACGGTGGCCATGAGAGCTCCCTCGACCAGAACGAGTGCGAGGATAATGACTTGAGCCTTCCCCAAAGGAAGAAGAGTCAGGTGAGGGACTGGCAGGAGAAGGGAGGCTCCTCGAGCTACCCCGACTGCTTCTCATTCGATGGCGAAGTCTGGGCATGTTGAAGGGGAGCGGAAGCCTGAGAGTCTTCCAAACCGCAGAGCGAACCCTCGCAAGGTTGTCCTGGAAACACACCAAATGCAGCACTTGATCAACCTTCCACCCGGCGCAGAGCAAACCACGAGCTTCACTTCCACTGAAATGCTGCAAGCACTGGTCTACACTATACTTTCGGCGAACGCTGCAAATGTTGACAACAGAATGATACATGGTGGGAGCCGAGAGCAGGTTTAAAACATGATGCGAGTGAAAGCCACCCACAGCGCGCCGAATCACCACAGGCTCCCAAGCCGTCCTTCCCAAGCGAATCCAATCTGCAAGCGTGATTGCCATCATACTGTGAATCCCTCTCAAGCATGCGGAGGGATGCTTCACCACATCCGGAGACGAGCGAGAGCCAGAATTTGCAGGGCGAGCAGCGTTGGAATGGGGGAAGCATAAATGGTTATTTGCGTTGGCCATAATGCCATTTAACACGTTGTACTCATCAGGCAGATGGCGGCAGAGAGGAGCGTCCCGCCAGCCCATCAATTTAATACGCATTTGTGACACCCGCATCCGGGGAAAAACAAAAACATTCTTGAACTTGTGGTAAGTTTTTAATATACCTAAGTTCCCTAATAAAGGAGAGGTGTGCAATTCCAAAATAATCTTTTGTTTGAGTTGGGAGTTCTTATATAAATATAAGAAATATTTGTACCACAATGAATCATATTTCCAGATATATGTATCATATGTACTTACATCTTTTTTCAACTTTTGAACAAGTATCCACACCTCTTCATCATTCTTCCATCCTCCCTTGCTTCAATTATCCAATCAGGTTTGCTAATATAATTGTCACAAAGAAAAGCTTCCACATCCTCATTCCATCTTTATAATGCATCTGCAACAACATTTTGCTTCCCTTTTTTGTAGACGATTTAAACGCCATAACACAACATCTTTGTGACCCTTTTTTGGTTCTCTTCTAAAGATAATATTTGTTCCAAAAAGTATTTACTACTACCATGATATGTTTTTACTTTGAAGTGTCTTCCCATTAGGTAATGGCACCATTGCTCCATGGAATATAGTATTTCCAACATTTCCTTCTCATAAATATGTTTGTGTAAAAAATTTCCCTTGATTGGATGATTTTCAAAAGCAATGGGTCTTCCTTATTGCATTGAAACAACACCAATTCCATTTCCTGAGGCATCACATTCCACAATAAATGTTTTTGTGAAGTCTAGTGTAGCTAAGACCATATTTTGGCACATTGCCTCTTTAAGATGTTCAAAGGCCTTAGTTTCTTCTGGAGTCCAAAAAAATGCATCTTTCTTTAGTAATACTGTTAGAGGTGTTGTTATTTTTCCATAAATCTTAACAAACTTGCAATAATTCCCTTTCAACACGAGAAATCCTCGAAGATACTTTAGGGTTATGGGGATTTTCCATTGCTTAATGGATTTAATTTTGTTAGGGTATACCTTGACACCCTCATGAGACACAATATGACCCAAATATTCCACCTCCTTTACTCCAAAGAAACCTTTGGATGGTTTTGCGTACAATGTTTTATCCTATAATAGTTTATACACCTTGTCAAAATGTTGAAGACAAACTTTCCAAGACTTGTTGTAGATTAGTATATCATCAAAAAATACTAACACAATTTTACTAAGAAAGGTTTTAAAAGTGGAATTCAGAAAAACTTTGAAATGTGGAAGGTGAATTAGTAAGGCCAAAATTCATGGCCAAAAATTCATAATGAGTTCTGAATGTTGTTTTTGGAATGTATTTTGTCTTCATTCTAATTTTACGATATCCAAAATGAAGATCCGACTTGGTGAAGTAAATTTCTCCATGCAATTCATCCAAAAGTTCACCAATAATAGGAATGAGAAATTTATATATAATAGTGAGCTTATTGAGCTCTCTATAATATGGAGACATATGCCATGATCCATCCTTCCTGTGCACCAATACTACTGGAGAAGAGAAATAACTTTGGCTAGGTTGAAATATACCTTCCTCTAACATTTCTGGAACCATATGTCTGGTTTCACTCTTTTGAGCATAGAGATATTTGTAAAGTCTTATGTTTGGCGGAAAACTTTTTGGAATCAAGTGAATAGCATGATCATGATCACGAATAGGTGGGAGACCCTTGGCACTCTCAAATTATTTGGAATGATTATTCGAGGCTCTTTGGAGATCTGGAAAACTGTATGATTTTGATGTTTGAACATCGAGTGGGCATAATTTTGAAATTACGCCTTCTTTTCATTTCTTCAAAAATTTTGTCATGCCATTATAGCTAATTATCTTCCCCACTTTCCTTGCGATATGTGAAATTTCCTTAAATTATTGCAGCTTGAAATTTATTCTTATAACTGATTAATTATGCAATATATTTTCTACGAAAAACAATGAATAAATCACAACTATAATTTTTACCATAAAAAAACACACAAATAAAATGTTGGAAACATAGAAAATACTAGCACACAAACAATAAAATTGACACAAATATTTTTGAACAAATGTCCTTGGAAAAACCCAATGTGGAAAAGCCAATGCAACAGATGAGGGCTTTATTATTATGTAGCAGTGAGTAGTGTGAGTATAATCTATGGATTCCCAAGTAGCTATCCAATCAGAAAATATCTGGCAAAAATATTAGAGAGAAAATTCTCACTCCATAAGCAATCTTGACGATGTTTGCCTTTGAAAATATAGTCATCCAGACCCTTGCCCAGGGCCTCTATGCAATAATTGTGTCGCACCTCACATGTGTGGTTTTTTTTATCCTATGATCAAGTCATCTTACCTATCTCTACTGATGGAAGTGACCTCCAACCCTTTGGAAAAATATCATGGCCCTTAGAAGTTGAATCGAACTCCCTCTCAACTAAATTTAACAACTCACTAAAGCACATATGTAGTCCTTACACAACTTATCTATGAAATATTCTTGCCACTTGCTACGGCCTCTCCATAAAACTCCCTCCAAACTCATTGTCTCTGCTCCCTCTCAGACTTTGTATCCCTTTTAGCTAGAACTTATCTCCCAATTGAATCACTACAACTGGGTAGCTTGATTTACCAAGGAAACTTACTCACCAAGTATGTCCCTCTGCAACCCCATCGACCTCCTCTTATAATATCTTGTTGGTGAACCTAAAACCATGATTAGATCCCAATCAATGGCTAATATCATCCCTGAATCGATCCATGTGAGTCTCTAGAGAAATCTCACCTTTCTCAATTAACTCCTACTAATTAATAAATTTTTTTAAGTTAGACTTACGAAATATTTAATTATAGATTAATTAAATTAATTAAGTTTTTTATAGGTATTTTCTCTTGAAACATTTTCTGGGTTATGGAAATCTTGTGTTTCTTAGCCGCTCTAACCAAATTTAAGACTAGAACACATGTATGATGCTACAAAAACTAACACTCCCTCTTAGTGAGGAAGGTGTTCTCTCCCACTCTGTCTTCCTAACATCCTCCATACACGTTGCTGGTGTATGAAAAAATTGAAAATTTGTCACTATCAACCAAGCCATTGCACAACTCTGATTCATTTACTACAATGTATCTGAACCATTGCTTCATATGCATTGTTGTTGACATTACATTGTACATCTTGTACTATTTCCAACTCTTCTCTATGCTACAAACATTTTATGTTGTTGCTGTTGAAACTACTGCAAATGAGAACAAAAACTCGTGTATCAGTTATTTCCCAAGACTGGGTTTTCATATGTATCTCGAGTCTTTGAATGCTACTAGGCTTTGCACTATCCACTGAGTAATTGTTTGAGTTGAAACTACTCTGCACCCCTCAACATTTGAATGCAACTAGCACTGCAACTATCCCTCAAGATCTGACTATGCCATCTTGAACACTGATCCATTTGCTACAAAATAGTGTGAGCCCCTGTAGCAAGGGTAATTATCTAAGAAGATACACCTACCTGATGCAATCTTCCTTGGACCCTACCCAAATCGTTGAAGTTGTTTCCTGCTCCTTCTTCTCCTTATTGTCCTTTTTCCTCTTCGGACAATGGGTACTGTAGTGACCAAACTCACCACATCTGAAGCACTTAATCTTCGACAAATCCTTTTTCTTTTTTTCTCCTCCCTGTGATCCTTGTCCCTGACTAGGAACTTGCTTTGCATTTCCCTTTGGTGCAAGGGCTACGTTCTCCTCTTCATGCACACCCTTTGGTAATTTTTTATTGTTGAAATTAATATTTATCTTCATGAGAGTGAGTCTCATTTCCTCCCGCGTAAAGTCCGCCCAACCAATCCCAACTAGGTAGTTGATCATGTCTGGTGATACCTTGAACGAAATTTTCCCACCCTGTGTGAAACCATTGAGAGTTGTATGCACCAACTCAATCTCTTTAGGTGCTTCTCCAACTGTGACTAGCTCATCGTAGACATCCAAAATCCTGGTGAGATAAGGAGTAACTCCTTAATCCTTATTTATCCTACTCGACCTTAATTTCTCCTTCATGAACATATTCTGAATCTTGGAAGGATTTTAGAAAAGTGTAGCAATCGTACCCCATATTTCTTTGGTCATATTCTTGGTCGCTAAGTGTGAAACTATATAATCCTGAATGCCATCAAGGATCAATTTCTTTTTCTTGGCCATCTTCTTTCTATAATTCTCTAGTTTTTGTGGGTCTTTAGGCATGGTTACAACTCTCTCAGCATACGTATTCAGATCATGCTCATCTGTAGGAAAGAAATTATGGCTTTCCAAATAGAATAGTTGGATGTTTCACCTAGCCTATCTGGATCTCAAAGTCCTATTGAGGCCATTTTATACAAAACTCATAACTGGGAAATAAATGGGAATATCCTCCCTCTCTTTCTTGTTTGTTTCTCTATTACTCACACTCTCTCTTGGAATACATAGTCCTGCTCGCTGCTATTGCCACTCGCAACTGGAAATCACAGATTTCCTCCAGAAAACTGAATCTGGAAACCCTCTGAGATAAATCCCTTTGTGTGTGATTTTCTCTTCCACCTGGCATTGACATACTACTGTAAATAATGTTTCAAAACAACTGCACCCATATCTGCTAAATGATTTCTTTGTTATTCTCACTGAAACTACTTCTTAGCTTCACCATTGCTTGCTAGAATTACTACTAGACAAAATCAAACTTTTCTACCACTTGCAACTGAAATTCAACCTCTTCCCAACAATTTACACTACCTGGTTAGCCCTCTACAGAGATCTAAAAATTATACTATAGGAATCCCTCTGGAGTTGAAAAATTTCTCCTCATCACCGAGCCACTGATGTGTCTTAAAAAATACTCTAATACCATGTGAAATTTCCTTAAATTGCAACAGATCAACATTTAGTCTTCTAACTAATTAATTATGCAATTTATTTTCTATGGAAAACAAAGAATAAATCACAACTATAATTTTCACCACAAAAATGTTGTTGAAATAAAATGTTGGGAACTGAGAAAATATTAGCACACAAACAATAAAATTGACACAGTTATTTTTGGTCAAATGTCCAAGGAAAGACCCAATGTGGGAAAATCGATGCATTAGATGAGGCTTTTATTATTATGAAATAGTGAATAATTTAAGTACAATATATGGAATCCCAAATGGATATCCAATCAACAAATATCTGGAAAATATTAAAGAGAAATTTCTCTCACTCCACAAGCAATCCCGACACTACTTGCCTCATAAAATTTGGTCGTCCAAACCCTTGTGTAGGCCCTCTTCATAGTCATTGTGTGTCCCCTTGCATGTGTGGCTCTCTGTTGGGAAAAATATTGAGAGGTTGGGGGGGGGGGGGAATCAATATTTAGAGCTTACTGAAATCTTTTAATTTTTATTTACTAAATTCCATACGTGACTTTTATGAACCCAATTCGCGTATACACACACATATACCAAAAGAAACTATTGTATACTGATATAATTTTATTATTTAGAAAAACAATCTTTAACTCAATTTATCAGTCATGCATCTGTTAGATAATCAGCAAATATGTGCAATAACAGCAGAATAAAAAATCACACAATAGAAACACACATGAAAACCAAGATTTAAGGTGGAAACGCATTTCGGGAGAAAACCACCACTGTTGTCGTCTCTGCCTTCAATATTTATTATATGGAAAACTTATTAAAATTTTGTACTGATGCAGACTCATATAAGTACGCAGGCATCTACTTGCAGAAGGCTGCAACCTTCTCTCATTCTCCAGTTGCTACTGGAAGGGAGCTACAACCCCTTGCTTCTTGTTTACTAGTCACTCTTGGAAGGGAGCTTCAACCCCCTGATCAGAACACCAGCTACTATTGGCAGGAAGCTTCTACTTCCCTACTGAAGGCTTCATCCCTCAGAACCACTGCAGACCACATTTCATCAATTTTCATACTGGATCTCACAGCTTCAACTCAACTCATCATAAATATCATCAATAATAAACTTAACCAAAACTTTAATCAGAACACTGAGAACACTTTAACCATAACACAGAAATAACCCAGACTTCAAAATAAGTATGCAGAATCAAACACAACCTTGAACATTCATCAACTTAAAATGCATATGCTACATCTCTTCACTGAACCAATGTGTATACATGCTTTCTCTCACACAAACTTGCGTATAGCTTTGTGAATATTGTTTTTCAGAATTTAATCAGTCTCAGATCTAGATCTGAGGCTTTCAGTTAGATATATTTTGGAAATGCAGATCCCTTCATCAGTTAGTCACCATCAACCATGTTTATTCTCTCGTTGATCAAATTTTTGTATAATCAACTTAGCAGCATATACAATATTTAAACAACCTAGATCTACAAGAAGACTTCATTGACAGACAACAGAAATATAACAGAAATAACCAGAAAACCTCTGCAACAAGCTTCAGACAACCCTAACTTCCATACGCACTTTTTCTAAGACAAAGCCGCGTATATACGTGCTTTCACCACGATGAACTAGCATATAGATCTGTAAATATGAATTTTGCAGAATTTATCATATCTATAGGACTTACCCAGATTTCTTCACTTTACTTCAGCAAGCATATGCCAGATCACATATCTAATCATTTCTTCAATAAGTCATGCAGGTACATAGGCATTTCAGATCTAGAGATCTTGATCCATCATTTTATCCAAGGGTGCATCATAACTTCCGATTTATTAATAAGAACAGAGTTCATCCCATGCAGATATACCTTAGAGAAAATATTTAGTAACAACCCTTACATGTGCACACCTTGCACTATGATCTTCTTCTCCTTATATAGATGTAGCATTTACCAATACCATGAGTCAAAACCACACAATAGCCTATGGTATTCTTGGACGGAATGAAATAGACAACTCAATGCTCAATACTGTGGGCTAATACCATGGTAATGCCCCTTGGTATCAAAATTTTTGGAGCGCAAAAGGCATACGCAACTTGGAACGTACTTAACTGCGTGTATACACAACTTGGCATTTACAAACCCGCGTATAGATCCTGCAATATCAAAATCATCCAATCTTCTGCTGGTCATTACACAATTATTTTGATAGACTATAGAGCCACTCTAGGAAGACATGTACTCCATCCTTTTACAGAGAGTTGCCATCAAGGACAACATTACAATATATTAGGAAATAGGAAACATTTTTCCAACACTCTCTTCAACCTCTGATCAAGTCATCATGCCTATCTCTATTGCTAGAAGTGACTCTTCGACCCTCTAGAAAATTATCTTGGCCTTTGGAAGCCGAATCACCCTCCCTCTCAGCTAAATTGAAATACTCATCGAAGCACTTGTGAAGCCCTAGTGTAAATTCTTTGTGGAATAGTTTTGACACTTGTTGTTTCCTCTGTGAAACTAGAAAACTTCCTTCGGACTCACTTTCTCTACTCCCTCTCATCCTCTACGTCCCTTTTGGCTCGAAATTTTCTCCCTATGGAATCACTATAGCTGGGTATCTCTATCTACTAAGGAAAATAACTCACTAAGTGTGTCCCTCTCCAACCCCATCGAATTCCTCTTATATTCTATCATTGGTGAGCCAACGACCATGATTAGATCCCCCATCAATGACTAAGATAATATGAGTCTATCCATGTGATTTTATAGAGAAATATAACCTTTTTCAATTAATTCCTATTAATTAATCACTTTTTCTAAGTTAGGCTTAGGAAATATTTAATTATATATTAATTAACTTAATTGAGTTGTCTCTAGGTGTTTTCTCCTAAAACCTTTTCTGGTTATGGAGATCTTGTGTTTCTTAGCCTCTCTGACCAAAGTCGAGAGTAGAACACCTTTTTGATGCTACAAAAGCTAACACGATATCTCTTAATTCGATTTCATTCCCTTCCTAAAAAAAATCAAGAAAATTTGAAAATTAAAAGCTATCATACCCAAAGATTGTAACCATTAGACTCCTAATAAAATATTAGCACCACCCATTGGAATGGAAAGAATTGGACTATTCAATATATATTCCCCAATGGTTATTTTTATATTTTGGCACTTCCTTGAGCAAGTTCCTCCATTTTCAACCATCACTTGACACTCTAGTGTTTGTAGGAATTTACAGGGTAAGTTCCTTAGATCAAGAAACTAAAGGTCACCGCTCACAAACAGATCAAAAATCAGTACACCAATATTATCGCGTGGTTAAAACCCTCGAAGAGGGAAACATTCCATGGCCTAAGCCAACACGGCCACTTCAAGCAATTTATTAATATAAAAATAAAAGTTACATATGTTTCTCTCATAAACGGTTAACAGACAAATGATCCTCCATGCTCTTTAAATAGAGATCATGGACCAATCGGGTGTTAAGCCACGGATCAAGTGTCGTTAATATCGAGGAGAGAGTGAATCGTCGGATCACTACAAATCGTGACCGTCAGATTATAAGTTACAAATGTACATAGTAAATAAACACACTTTACCTAACTCTACACTAGACTAATTTATTATTAACTATTTCATGTGTGTCGAAATATCCTAACAGTGTTGGATATAGAAATAAATTCAATTATTTCACTATCTTACAATGAATAATATCCTTCTATACTGAGAGTTTTAGGAGTGCTAATTACTATCAATGCGTTACAATATATTGTCAGATTCATTTCGTGTTTTGTTGGGTTTGGTTTTTAGTGTATATCCTCTTATTTTGATGTTTCTTGTTCATTTTCTTCCTCCTCTTCCCAATCTATGTAAAATAATTTATTCTTAGCACATTGATAACCTTTAGTGTGTTTTCTATCACAATTGTAAGAAATCCCCTTTGCTCTTTTTTCCTCCAGTTGTTGTGGTGTCAACCTTGTAGGTTGTGGGAAGTTAGGAATAGAAACACTTCCATCTTTATAGTTGTGAGTGGTAGAACTCCTTGTTGCCATAATTTAATTTTCAACTTTTCTTGCCACCCTTATCGCATTTTGCAATGAATTAGGTTCCCAAAGGTGAACCTCATGTTGGATGTTATCCTTCAAAGTCCCTATAAAGACATCAATCATATGCTCCTTTGGAATATCATAAACCTTGATATTAAATCTTTGTAAGTCCTCAATGTTCTCTTCCATTGAACCCTTTTGTTTGAGATTTATCAACTGGATAAATAAGGAATTTCTCTTTGTATCCTCATAATGTGCTATCAATTCTTTTGTAAAAATTGTTCAAGTGGCAATTTCTTTACGAGAAAAAATTCATCGATGCCACACAAACTGATTGGGTTCTAAATATAAATATGCAATGCATACCTTTTGCATGTGTAGCACATTGTGTAGATCAAAGAATTGATCCATTTATAGTATCCATGTTATCAGATATTTTCATTAAACTTCATCATGTTTATCTTTGGAATGTGCTTAGCCTTCAACCCATTGTTGGAGTCTCTAAAATCATAATCCATATTCCTTTTGTCCTCATTCTTATTTTCATCGAATACCTTGTCACCATTAGGAAGCCTTTCTTGCAACAAATTTTTCAAGCCTTGCTTCAACCCTTCGACCTTGACATTCATCACTGCTTCCATGTGTAATTTTAAACCATCATTCAAAATTCCCATGTCCCTTTTTATTTTTTCTTATAAACCATCCATATTAACATTCATCATAATTTCCAATTCATTTTTGGTTACTCTTTGCGAGAGAAATTTTTTTTACACTTGGTCTCGTAATTTTGATAAATCATGTTGCATTTATTCATCTTCTTCATGCTTCATCCTAAAAATTTCGGTTGGCTTACTAGGTGTATCCATTTGTTTCTTTCGAGGCATTCTATAACCTAATATATATATGCTTCAATATTTCCTTTTAATCACTTCAAACTGATTTTTCAATCAATTTTTTTGCAAATTCTAAAAAAGATACACATGTTTTTCTTGCTTTTAGGATATCGGACTTGAAATTGATGTATCTATGTAATTTTGGCCTCCCAAGGTCTGAAATTTCTTCCCGTGTTATCCTTTTGTGTCCTCTTTCCAAAACCACTAGTTATACTGAGAGTAGATTCTTCAAGATAAAGTTAGGCCAAATCTCCTAAGATGGCATGCTTATATATTGGTTCAGTAGAGCTAAATTGTATGGAATTTTTTGTGTAACTGTTTCATCCTTCAAACCTAAAAATGGTACCCAAGAAACTATATTTCATGCAATTTCCGTCACTTTTTAAAAAATTCAATTTAATTGCTTGGAACAAAACTTATGACAATTTTCCCCAAGACACTTGTTTGAGACAGAATTCTAGAGCATAAAAAAAGGAAAAAATCCTAGGATGATTGATAGAAACTTTCAATAGATGTTGATTGATAACTCCTCATATTCCTATTGGTTGGACAAAAGATCGATCCATATGTTACAATCAGATCGTTGCGGGTATAATTTAGTGGTAAAAGTGTGATTCGTTACATTATCAACTCAAATAGTTGAAGGATATTTTACATGGATCAAAGATCCATCTAAAGCTCTATTTCCAGATAGGCTCAAACCCTTCCCTATGAATTCCCAGAAATAGCATACCTTCTCGTAATCTGGGTCTGAAATGATGAAAGAGAAACACATTTTTGGATCCAAGATAGCGACACAGAATGTTTGAAAGGTTAGATAAATTCTAGATCTATGGGGATCCAAAGATATTTTTTCATCGTGAATAAACCTTCAACTTATGGATGGAAGGACCCCAAGTTGAAGCGGAATAGATATAGAATGATGACTTTGGTTTACTTGGGTTATCAGCATTTCGTTCGAGCTCGGTGGAATTTGTTCTCCTAGGGATCAGAATCAGTAGAAATAGGGAACGAAGTAACTAGAAATATTTTTGATTATTTGAAACTTTTCAAATTTCTCTTTCTATCGGGATCATATAGAAAGTGAGTAAGTATTCTACGATTTTGGGCCCTTCACTAAAAAAAGAGAAGAGTAGAAAAGAGAAGAAACTAACGTAGATGCCATGGGTACGATAAGAAATTAGGGTTTTATTTGAAAAGAAAAGAGGAGAAAGAAAAGAATTGAAATTTCCTTTCACAAAGATTTGATATAAATATTCCGCTTCTTCCCTCATACCGCTCTCTATCCCCCATGAAGGAGCTGAATGACATGAAATTCTCATGTTCGGTTCTGAATTAGAGGCATTGAATAATCAATGTCGACTATAACCCCTAGCCTTCCAAGCTAACGATGCGGGTTCGATTCCCGCTACCCGCTAACAGATATCTACCTGTTCTATATCTATCTATATAGATAGAATAGGTAGATATAAAGTGATTAAGTATATAACATAATTTCACGATTCACTCGAAATCAATTTTCCGTTGCAATGTGAAATAGATTCCATTCTTTTCCTATCCTATAACCTCATTGTGAATAAAAAGGTAGATTGGGACAATGTATGCCAAAAGGAGTGAAAATAAAAAAAGGGAAGATAGAAAGAGCGTCCATCGTCTAATGGATAGGAAAGAGGTCTTCTAAACCTTCGTTATAGGTTCAAATCCTATTGGACGTAATACTCTTAAATTGTTCTAAATTGTTGTGCAATGTATTGGAACAAATTATTCAGCTCTTTTTCCTGTTCTGAATAATCCCACCAAATTATCAAATATTCATTTTTTTTCTTGAAGTAAAAAAAGTTCAGTATGTTCCTTAAGAGAATCTTCCAAAAGGGCTTTCGCTTCTTCTATAAGTGTACTAGTAGAACATATAATTTCTCCGAACTGAGGTTTATTCTTTATCAAATACTCGTGTAATCGAACGAAAAAATTTCTCACTTGTGCGATTTCTAATATATCCAGGAATCCATTTGTTCCAGTATAAATAGTAGCTATTTGTTCTTCTACTTTCAAAGGAGCCGATTGAGATTGTTTGAGCAACTCACGTAATTGTTGACCCCTTGCCAATTGATCTTGAGTAGCTTTATCAAGATCAGAAGCAAATTGTGCAAAGGCTTCCAACTCTGCAAATTGAGCTAACTCTAATTTCAACTTTCCAACTACCTTTTTCATAGATTTTATCTGAGCCGTAGATCCTACTCTAGATACGGAAAGACCCACATTAATAGCAGTTCAGATCCCGACATTGAATATATCGGCCGATAAAAATATTTGTCCATCGGTAATGGAAATTGCATTAGTGGGAATATAAGCTGAAACATCTCCAGCTTGAGTCTCAACTATTGGTAGAGCAGTAAGACTCCCCTCACCTAACTGGGAACTTAATTTAGCAGCTCTTTCCAAGAGATGGGAATGCAAATAGAAAACATCTCCCGGATAAGCTTCTCGGCGAGGTGGTCTTCTTAATATAAGAGACATTTGTCGATAAGCTTGTGCCTGTTTGGAGAGATCCTCATAAATGATTGATATATGTTGTTTCTTATACATGAAGTATTCATCCAAAGCTTCCCCTGTATAAGGAGCGAGATATTGTAATGTAGCGGGAGAATCCACAGTTTCTGCTACCACAATGGTATATTCCATTGCGCCGCGTTCTTGAAATGTATTAACTACCTGAGCCACGGAAGAAGCTCTTTGACCAATTGCTACATAGACACAGATTACATTTTGACTCTTTTGATTAAGAATAGTATCTGTAGCTACTGCTGTCTTGCCAATCTGTCTGTCCCCAATAATTAATTCTCGCTGACCACGTTTTATAGGAATCATAGAATCAATAGCAATAAGCCCCGTTTGAAGGGGTTCATATATGGAACGTATTGATATAATACCTGGAGTAGGAGATTCAATCAATTGAAATTCAGAACCTGAAATTTGACCCTTACCATCAATGGGTTGGGCTAGAGAATTTACAACACGACCCAAATACGCATCACTTACTGGTATCTGAGAAATTTTTCCTGTTGCTCTCACGGAACTACTTTCTTGTATCATCAAGCCATCGCCCATTAATACAGCTCCAACATTATCTGATCCCAAATTTAGGGAAATTCCTACTGTACCATCTCCAAATTCCACTAACTCCCCTGCCATTACTTCATAAAGACCATGAATACGAGCAATGCCATCTCCTACTTGAAGTACAGTGCCAAGATTACCAACTCCTACTGCGTTGTTATATTGTTTGATCTGTTTCCGGATAATACTGCTAATTTCTTCGATTTGAAGATTTCCCATTAGCACTTATTAATTATCTGTTGAGAAATAGGGCCTATAACAACTAACAACTAAAAACTAATCTGGTGTGTTCATCATGGTTCTAAACAGGCCAATATTTTGATTGATCGTACGTAAATGCAACTCAATTTTAAAACGACTATTCAAAGTTCCTATAGTTCTTTGTAAAGCTTGGCGAGAAACTTGTTGTCGGATCTGGTAAATTGCTCTTTGCTGTTTGGAGTAAATGATTTCATTCTTGGGATCCTCTAATTGTTCCAAATTCTCAGAAGAAGCATTGATGAGATCCTCTT